>QYTT01085411.1:60450-72321 GCA_006980735.1 Dasypogon diadema | reverse complement strand
TCGAGATAGTGTTTTCCTAGATAAATTATAGATTGGTGATGATAATGAGAAAGCATTTTCTTTAATCAATTGTGTTGTTACGACATGTAAGATAATAGGCAACATTGAATGTATTTTATTGTGATTCAACCCTTAATACTATAATGATAAATGCAATTGAAGAGTCTCGAATTCACCTAAGGTCAAGATAAAAAAAAATCAACGAATTAATATCATGTTCAAATTTCCGAAAAAAATTAAACGTAACAGATCAATGTTTGTGGGTTGCTGTTTTTAAGAATTTCCTGGGAAAAAGTTCTATTTTTCATGAACTGAAATACATACTCTACAATATTTCAGAGGATCTTGCGTTCTTCCCATATTTATTATTTTGGTAATTGTATTTAGAAACATCTAATTATAGTCTTCTGGTTGTATCGAGCTCAGGTGTATGCTTTGTAGGGTCCTAAGAGATTTCCTATTCATGTGTGAGAACTCTGAAATTATATGGGATTTGTGATGTAATCCTCTCAGAAAAAGATATCTAAATTGTTACCTAATTCATTTTGTAAATATTTGATCAAATTATATAACAATTCTCAATGATAGTAGTTATTTATTTACTCCAAGACTAAAATGTCGAATATTCGTTATTCGGCCGGATTTGTGTTCAGATTAGTCTAAAACCGATCAGCAACATTGATTCCAAACCTTAACTGGCCGACATTTCAAAAGTATATTCAATTTTAAGACAACCTGTCATGGCTTTTTTATACTTTCATATGAACAACTCTGCAGTTCTAGACTTGTTTTTTACTATTTTACATTTTATCATATTTCGTAAAGCTATCCATTTTTTTTATTTTCCAAGAATCATTTAGCATTAAAGATAAAGATATAAATTATACAAAATTAATAGAGATACTTCCCGTTTTTCATTCAATTCAGGCCCGTATCATATAACTGAATGATAATTGAAATAAGTTACAACAGAAACTTACTGGAGAATTGAAATGGGAACGGGCAATTGTCTTGAGTATTTTAATTTTAAGCTGAATTAGACTTGATTGGATATGGAACGTATTAATTGATCCAAAATGACGCATCAGCCTTTGTTGTAATATTGTGCGTGTTGTTTACGGGCGCACTTTATTTGATAAAATTCAATAGTAATAATAATTTGACTGCTTGTCATACCATTAATGGCATGTTTTCTCTTAATTTTACAGATAAGCCATGGTTGATAAGAACAAACACTTTGAAAAAGTTGATGATGCTGCCGGGAAACTTGTGAAAAGCACTTCTAAGAAATGTGAGATTATGTCTGGTAAGTGGAATTAGTAAATTGCCATTTAAATTTTATATGAGTTTCAAGACTTGTTTACCTTACACGTGAGTAAGTCTTATCGGAAATGATGCATTTTTAACGAAATTTGTGTTTGTTGTTTTACGTCCATTATTCCATTATTTTGCGTAACATTTTATAGATAATGTGGCCATCATGCAACAACAGGGTTGTATTTTTAACGGGTTTGTTTACTTGATGCTATTTTTTATAATTGTTAAATTATTCATGCATATGAAACCCTGAGTGACTGTCACACATCACATCTTCCGAAAGTGATTAAATGATGAACGCAATATAGCGAATATTTAAATGCGATGACCAAATCCAGGCAATTCCAGATTGATAGCCAGTTTATAATAATGAATCTTGTGCTGAAAAATCTACATACTCAAGAAAGAAGCCAGATTGGCAGATTCACACTTACACACAAGAACATTTTTTCTTCGTTTTACCTTTTTATACCACAAAACTTTTTTTGGGCGTATACAAGAGAATTTTTATTTTCCAATTGCTTAGATAACTTTACAGATCTTCGGCGCATTTCCAATTTCGTCAAATCTTTTTAATGAAGCAAAATATCACATTTAAAGGCGGATAAAAATTTGCACAGAGATAGGAACAGAATTGAAGAAGTGCTAGAAGTAGTGGAAAATGTTTTTTTTTAAGAATAATGTTTTAGACGGTAGAAGAAAAAAATTATTTCTACAGCAAAGATTTTATTCGCGACACCAGTTCACGTAAAAATTTTCTTTTGATTTGATAGCTGGAGTTTACATTCTGTTCCACATGCCTGAAAATTCAGAATTACTTGCAACATTTTTCAGATTATAATCTCTCTATGCTCTGCATATATGCATCATATGGTTCTCCCTTGAACTTAGACAATACCTTGAAAACATAAACATTATAAAATTAATACAGTCTAAATCAGATATTCTACAATCACAATTTTGTACTAAAACAAAATCTGACTATGAATCATTCCGAAATAAGCACCAGATTACCAGACTTGTTCATTGGAACGATATCTCTAGATATCGGGGGATCAGCAAATCGACAGACCGTACTGTTACTGATCTATGTAATGGGATTTGATGTAGAGAAAGAGTTCATTTTTACATCTTTTTCCACACTGTCGATCAATTTCAAGCCATTCGTCACAGCAGGTCTAATTAATTATAAATCAGTGTATTTTCTTTATCTCTGAAAAAGCAAACAATTATTTAGCCAGAGTCTTTGTTATCTTGTATGATGTAAATTTGGAAATCCTGAAAGATATCTTTAGTGGAATTTTGATATACATCGAGATAATAAACGAATCCGAATATTTGAAACTCCCCTTTCTCGAAATTTTTATGAATTTATAAAAAAAAATCTTACAGACCCATGAGGTTATGAGTGAGAATTATAGCTGAAAAAAATTGAGTTTTGAAACTCTCTTCATTTAATATTTGAGATATATAAGAGATTCGTAATTAAGTGATAAAATTTAATAAAGCCTTTCAGTCAAATCTAAGTGGAAATATTCTTTTTTCATTTTTAGGTGATAAATCAAGTCCTCGCAGTAAGGCACAAGAAGTTGATTATGAATTAGTTCCACCCGATGGCGGGTGGGGATGGCTAGTATTACTGGGATCAACTTTAGTTAATATATTAATACCCGGAACGATAAAAAGTTTCGGAGTACTTTTTGTCGAATTTTTGGAAGCATTTGAAGCGTCTCCAGCTACAGCAGCATGGATACCAGCCCTGTGTTACTTCCTGTACAGTTCATTAGGTAATAAATAAAATGTCGGGCTTATTGGTATGCAATGTATAATGTATAGTAACACTACATCCATCATTTCAATATTTGGAAGATATCATACCGTTCTCATAGATTTCTTTCATTTTGATTGTCATGTCAGGTATCCAATCGGGCTATTAAGTACTGGACATCGTTTTAGGAAAGACGAGTTGTCTGTCTATCTGCACATTGTTTGTCATCCAATGGTATGCGACAACAGCTGAGATATTTTTCTATTTATTTTAGGTCCAGTGTCCAGCTTACTTTCCGTAAAATATTCCTACAGGACAGTTACACTTATGGGTGGGACTAGCGCTGCATTGGGCATGATAATGTCATATTGGGCATCTTCTGTGACTTATTTGTACTTAAGGTTTTTCCGAATTCCATAGAGTTATTAATATTTACTGACAATTTTTGAAATTTAGTTACGGTTTTTTAGTTGGAACTGGAGCCGGACTTGCTTTTCCGCCGACTGTATATATTGTTACTTCATATTTTGTTAAGTTCCGAGGATTGGCAAATGGCTTGTGCATATCAGGAAGTGCTCTTGGGTCAATTATACTGCCACCAGTGTTACGTTGTTTATTGGAGTCATATGGATATAGGTAATCATAATTATGACCATAAATTTTAATTATTGTATAATAAAAGTAAATCTTATATCCAGAGGAGCTGTGCTAATTATGGGTGGAGTCACGCTGAACGTGTGGGTGGCGGCGTTATTTTATGAACCAGTCGAGCAGCACATGGTGCGTGTACCCAAAAAGCAGAAAGCTTTGGAAGACATTGAAGAAGAAGATATGGGTATAATATTAAAGTTTGAAAGTGGCGAGGAAAATATGGAACAAAAATCACTAGTTACTTCTGAAGAGAATATAAAATCTCCGGTGAAGAGCACGGATTCGACTGACATACCAAACATATCAGCTGAGGCTAACAATTTTGTAAGAAGTGCATCTGCTGCAGTAGTTCAGAATGTTCATAGACATGACGAACACGGCAGTCACAGAACTAGGAAAATAAGTACTCCAATTAAAATCCCCCAACGTAATCAAACATTTACAACAGGTCAATTAAGCTCCACACCATCACTTTATGCCGTACCCGAAGGCGGTCTTTCTCACAATAAGCTAAGCCGGTCGAATATATTGCGGAACTCGAGAAGCAGGCTACAAAAGCGATCTCCATCGACGAGCAGTTTTCAATATGTTAGTACGCCTTATCATGGCAGCACACTTTCTTTTCAACCGAAAGAGTTCTCATCACATTTATCATTGCGATCCGTTACGAGTGCATCGAAACATGACAAAGGTGATAAGGCAGACAAACAAGAGCCTTCTCCAAAGAAGAAATTTTTTGATTTATCATTGTTATATGATCCCGTTTACTTGGTGATTCTCATTTCCAATTGTACGAATGCCATCAGCTATACCAACTTTATAATTTTGCTGCCGGCGTACGCTATTACGATGGATTTCGACAAATCCCTTGCAGCTTACCTCATATCTATAGTTTCAACGACAGACTTAATTGGACGTATCGGGGGCTCAGCACTCTCAGATATGAACTTAATGCCGAAGACTTGGTATTTTATTGGAGGGCTCGCTTTATCGGGTGTATCTCTAGCTCTCTTGCCTATTTCTACAACGTATTCAATGATAAGTCTAGCATGTGCTGTGTTTGGATTGGCATCGGGCGTCTATGTTGGAATCACTGCCGTTATAATGGCCGATATGCTTGGCGAAGAACGATTAACTTCTTCATATGGCATCAGTCTTTTTGTCAATGGGTTGTTACAACTTATTGGTCCCCCACTTTGTGGTATTTGGTTTGAAAATGTCGGCACTTATGTTCCCCTTTTTACAACATTAGGAATTATTTTGTTAGCGGGAGCTGGATTGTGGGGTTTTATGCCGTTCATCGACAAAAAACAACAAAAACAGAAAATTGGGGCGACTGAAAATGGCCTTGTTGAAAGTGCTTAGTTCAAATTTTATTTACAATAGTGTAAAGAATAAAAGTATTTATATATATTTTACTTTTATATAAAAGAAAAGAAAATATAAAGACATTATGTAGTCTTTGAAAGCAAAAAATATACCGAATTTAAAAGCAATATTTTGAAGAGAAAATTAATTTTTATTTCTTCCTCAAAAATGGCTTCAGTTTTAAAATTTCTTTATTACTTTTTCATCGTTCCGATTAGTATTACAATTTTAAATAACTTTTCAAAATAAGAGTACTTTTGCACTTATTTTACAGCTCACAGAAAATCATTTGTTTTTTAGCAGCCAATTCAATTACTCTTTCATTTTCAACTGATTCCTGAGTACTTTGTGAACCGCAGGTTATTCTCCACTAGAAACTATAAATAATACACGTATTTTTTACACTATAGCTAGCACCATACATTCTTAGCGCTTGTTTAGGCTTTTGTTTCGAACATATGTCTTGTAAGTAACAACGAGACACCCCTTTGATTCATTAAAGTTATTGTGTCGCAAATTATTGGAATATCATTTTCGATTTATTAATGGTTAAAAAAGTCTGGTTTCATCAGCTACCGAGATTGTGATTTTTAACTTTCGGTATATCATATGGCTTCACAGTTGGATTGTTGTTATTCGATTGTATGTAATACATTTAATGCTTCTGTATATTTACATGTGGATGGCAGACCAGTTTTACCTTAGAAGACTTGTGGAAGATTATATATGTGACTTTTTCTCACATAAGATTATAATCTTAGTGGACGACCTCATAATCCATGCTGCGGTAGAAGAAATTTTGAAGATCCATATATAGATTTTATATTTCCACGGTCTTATCTATGCGGCTATCGTTGTGGTTATTGTATGTTTATTGTTATATATTGATATTTTACAAAGTTAATCTGAAGCACTTGAAGCCTGAACATAAACTTCATGCTTCACCCGATAGTTGAGAGAACGGGAAATTTTTCGTAGAGGCGCATATCCACAGATTTTCTCCTCTGTGGATGTGGGCTAGATTCCTGAAAAGGGTATGGTGATTTATTTGAGTACTAGTGGTTGAGGTAATTCTACTCAGGAGAATTGTACCTGCAAGGCCACTGGGATGTTGCACAGTAATAATTTCATGCCAAAAATTGTGGCTCACTTGCAACATTTGTTAAATTAAAATTTCCCAATCTCCCCTTCCCTAATTTCTTTCCGCCTAATCTGTGCTGTGTGCATCATAGGGTTGTCCCCTGAGCTTAAGCAATACCTTAAAAAATCACAGGAAGATGCTAGTTATCTTTTATTTGTATTGTTGTTAAATGATTTTTGTTTGTTTCGCGAAGTATAACTACCTTTTGCTGCGCTATGCTGCCTTTTTTGGTTCTTAAAAAATGTTATCTTTGACGAAGATAATCTTCTTAAATTCTTCCTTCAGTTTCACTTCCTATTTTTATATTTGAGAACGCTATACATAAAATCACGATGGCACTAATTTCTTCGTCATCTAATGGTTTTTGCTAGCCCATAACTAAAAATATAAATTAAATATTTTGGACCATATGAAATAACTGGTCTTAACATAAAAATCAAAGTTTGATATTGTAAAATTGTGATTCAAAGTATGTTGTAATAATGTAAGACAAATAAATTTTACTGAATTTTCACTAAGAAATAATATTATAAGTCGATCAATTTCGAAGTTCTACGGGTTAGCTTTGACCATTCAGCTTTGTCGTCTCCGTTCGGAATGGAGGAAAAGGATTGTATTGAAAATTACAATTTTTAAATAGACTATTGGTGAAACTCATGTCTCAGCGTCTAAAAGAACAATTTTTGAAGTGATTAATACAATTTGAAGAAGAGTACAAAACAAACAATATTGCTTTTGAGAAAATTTGATTTATAGAAATGAAATAATTTATTGCGAAAACGTAGACTTCAGTTTATTGAGAAAACTTATTCAACACATTATAAGGATGTACAGGAATCTTTTAGGTTTAGATAAGAAAAAATTACAAACCGTTTAGTTCTTATATTGGCAAATATTTATTAAATTCCATGCAACCAAAAAAGCTTTTATAATATTTCGATAAAATTTTAAATGCATACATATTACCCTGATTTCATTTTTAAAACTCCCCTTTTTCTCAAATATCTAACTATGAAAGGAGTTGCGGCTAATGTAATACTTATTCTAGCGGGGGCAAACACTTTATGAATCGCATAGGCAATTACGAATGAACTAGCTCCAGTTACTACGTTGTTGGATAAAGCTGTTGATCCAAGGCCCAATGTTTCGATAATAGGCATCAAATTTATTCCACTGAAAAATGTAATAAAATGAAATTATATTGACAAAAAAAGTTCAAAACAGAAACTTTACATACAAAAACTTATCTCCGCGATTTTAAAATTAGTTAATTGTAAGACTATAGCAAAAAATATATTCACAATTAGTAACAATTGGTTTCTATTTCATTATGAAAATCAATTATCAGAAAATAAGAAAAAATCTATAGCGCTCAGTGAATTGACAAACGCAAGAACTTTGGTCATCCGCCGTCCGGAATGAATAATGTAAAAATAAACAAAAAGAAGGTGAAAAAATAAGAAAATTATGAAAACAGGGAATAAAGATTATCAAACAAAAACATGTTATGTATTAATGAAAATTGAATTACAACAAAAGGTCGTAATTTTTGAATTTTTTTCTCTCAGTTGATAGAATTGCCAGCTGCATTAGCTCATGGAGAAAGATTACGTCGTGAAAAATTGTTTAACATAGTTAAAATTCTCAGTACGCGAATGAACAGAACTGATGTAGTTAAGATAATAATTACCTATATATGGGGTTAACGGTCGAGTTGAGATTGAGTTGAAACTTCAACCCGCGAATTTGTAAACAGAAGATTGAAAGATCGAGTTGAACTTGATTTCAAGCAAAGGTGAAATCAAAGTTTATGGAAGCTCGAAATCAAGGTGCCTTTTGCAACAAAAATTTACTTTCTATATTTCTATTAAAATATAAATAATTGCAAAAAAGTAAAAACTAAAAATGCTCTATCAAAAAATAATCCAAAGAACTTACTCGACTTTTGTCTGTCATTTCGACTCGACCCAGCCAGCAAAGTGTAGTCGAGTCGAGTCAACCCGATTTCAACTCAACATGCCTTTACATGCAATCCAACCTTAGCCTAATTCAGGATCAACTCTCGTGATTCGAATACCATACCAAAAAAGCACAGAAATCTTTTAAAGACGGCAAAAGTTAATTGAATTGAATTGAGTTTCCCTTCTAGCCCAGAAGGCGCACTTCTCAGCGAAGAGAATTATTACCTATCTCCGCACTAAGCGTTCACACATTTCAAAGAAATGAAAACTAAGTCACTTACTTAAATGGAGTTAGAGAGTTTTGCAACTACATTCCTCAATAGTATTATCTCTAGTAGGTAATAAACTTCTATGCCTTTATTTTTAGTACTAGCTTGATTTGGTTCTACGGGGTTTTTTTTAAGTTGCTAGAATTCGAATTCGATTATAGTTGGAATTACTGCGAGCGTTTTCATAAAATGCATCGTTGCGTAACTTGAAAAAAGTTGCCTTTGCTTTTAAAGAGTAAGATTTTGAGCAATATAATTTGTCCAATTGCTTTGCTTTAGATCGCAGTGGAAACGAAAATTATTTTTAAAAAGATGCAGTTTGTGCTTTTAAGAAAACATTCTAGTTTTTACCAAATTTTCTTTCAAATAGAAATTTTCAAAGGAACAGGGAACACAACCGGGATTAAAGGTGAAATAATTAATCAAAACATACCTAGTTACTAAAAGATAAAAACATCCGAGCGATATTAACGAAATTCCTACATGAAATATAATCACAGTTGATCCATAGTCTTTAACCGCTTGCTTTAATTGTTCCTTCCTAGATAAAGTTTGCTTTTGTTTTTCGTTTTCATTTTCTTTTGTATCTAAATTTTTACTTCTATCGATATCTGTTGAAAACGTTCTTATTTGTTCATGCAAGTTAGTAGGCTGACAATCAAACTTTCCGATTATTGACAATTGTCGTATACCTTTTTTATTTGTAGCATCCTGATCATAATTAGACCAGCCTGAACGAACCTCACGACGTAAATTCATGTAATGAGAAGATTGTAAATCATGAGACATAAATTTGTTCTCCTGACTCCATTGGCCTCCGGGCATATTGAGATGAGTGAATTTATGTAATCCCCCAAATGGGCTTGGAACATTGCTTTGCATGGCTGAATTTAAACTCACTGCTCCAAAACAGTCATAAGATTCAACATGTGGATCATTATTTGTGCTGTCCAAAGTAATATCTAACTTTGGCACTGGGTTGGATTGATGTGATATAATTGCTGTTGCCGATATATCACGAGAGCGTTGAGGAGAAAATCTTGTAGTTTCGGCTGTATCAATATTCGGGGGAATGGGTAGAGCAGCGGCTGCTGGATACTTCTGAGGTGAACTAAGATGGAGTTGTTTGTCTTTTTTAAGAAAAGATACTGGAAAGAGAAAATATATTCATTATTTGTCTGGGGTTTTAATATTGACTAATTGGTATCGTCCTTGAAGGTAACTACATTCTTATTTCCTACATTTTGATTGAATTTCCACATTTCGGGGTTTACTGTTTTTATTACCTATACTTTACCATCTCAATAATAAATGCCTAATGTTTTCCTTTATATTTTACATAATAAATGTAGTGAAATTCGGAAGGTTACGAATATTACTGAGAAATGTCTTGGGTGATGTAAAACAAATACAAAAATTTTAAACAGTTTTCGAGTGTAATGAATACTCGCGTTTTTTACGAATGTTTAAGCTTTAATATCTTATGGAATAGGCCCTTTTTCCGATTATTTTATGATCTTTAGTTATTTCATTCTCTATTGTGCTAGCAGTAACAGCCCAGTAACAGTAACAATATATCTATTGGAATATATATATTAGCTGGCAGTCTTTTGTAGGTAGGTTAAATATAAAAGTGGCTTAATATTGCTCTTTGCGGTACACCTTTTTCACCACATCCCTACTCATATTTAAGATAGGAGTTAGAATACAAAATGGCGGCTATTTAAATGATTAAATTATAGAATTGGCTATGGGTCTAAAAAGTCGAAATTAATTAAACGATAGGGTCTATCCGCTGTTTGTTTCAGTCTACGCCTACACTTGATTTTATCTTGGCTTCTACAATCGCTGAATTCTGATTAAATTTAAATTGTGAACGTTGTAAACATGAATTGTAATCAATAATAATAAAATAAAATTAAATATCATTCAACACGGAGTGTTTGTTATTGACCAGTGATTCGCTGATAAGCTTATGATGTTAAAGCAATTTGTGTTTTTTATCAGACCCAGCCACAACCTATTCATAAGTGCAATTTCACTGGAGTGACTTTGTCGCATTGTTTTTTTGATCAACATGACAACTGATCGCCGAAATAAAAATAGATTCTACGTAGACGTACAACGTAATTGCATCTGCACGCTTAAACTACCGCATCCAATCTTGTTGCCATTTCAATTCTCTAATTCTGTGTAGCTTGCGGCTCTTATACTTAAACACAATAAATAAGCGGGTATTCCGTCCCACGTATTTCTCTAAATTAATTTAGACCTAAGTGTGCCAAAAATATAGAAGCTTTGGATAAAAACATGTGTGTAGAAAGAAAAAACCTGGAGACAGTTCATAGCTCCACAATGTGGACTTTGCTCTTGCGCTTTCCACAACATTTCGCTAAAAATAACTCTGTTTTTCAAATTCCTTTAATTCTATGTGCATTCAATATTAAAATAATTTGGCTGTGTGCACTTACAAACACCTCCACTTCCTCCTGGCTTTTGTCGCATCCAAGATAGAACTTTCGAAAATTCAGAAATATTCCTCATTTCTCTTCTTTGAATAACTGAAGGCCAGACCAAATAATTAAATAATAGACTAATTAATGAAGTGTCGAGGTAAACTGAATCAAAAACACAGGAAGACGTTGACGTTCAATCAAACCAAACCAAAACAAACCATCTTCTTCTTTGCAAAATTTCTTCTTCTAATTGTCATCATATAAAAAGGTAAAGATAAATAATTAATTGTTATTATTATTTATTATTTGGACAAAAGCGATTGAATCAAATTGTTCTTGCAGGGAATTTGTAGATTTGAAAAACACTTTGGGTTATTCTAATTTTCTTTTATTTACATGAACAATATATACCGATATACATTTTATGAACAAATAATTTAAGATTTCCAAACAACATAAATTTATGATTAAATTTTATGGAAAGTTTTAGTTTTGCAAGGTGCACATTCAATTTTTCTCATGACCTGAATTTTTCTAACTTTCTGAACACTTACATTTTTATATGTAGATATTGGCTACAATGATTTTCGTAGTCGCGAAAGTTGGTTGAGAGTAGATGGTGTAATTTTGTCTGGAACTTACTTCGCTTATCAATTTTTCAGTGCCGCGTTGTGTAGTGCAAATATAAACCAATTAAATAAATTATAATTGGGATATTTCAACAGTACATCGTAGTGACATTGGTTTTGTATAGTAGAGAAAGAAGTTAAACAACACATTTAGAACATTGATTTTAAAGGTGGTGTAAGCCGAGAAAACGCCATGGCCGAGGACTTTGATGTGGAAGCCATGTTGGAGGCACCGTACAGAAAAGATGTAAGTAATTTGGAGTAAGATAATCCCATCACAAAGTAAAAGAACTTGTAATTCCCAGAGGGAT
>QYTT01085411.1:43893-60430 GCA_006980735.1 Dasypogon diadema | reverse complement strand
CTTCTTTGAATAACTGAAGGCCAGACCAAATAATGAAATAATAGACTAATTAATGAAGTGTCGAGGTAAACTGAATCAAAAACACAGGAAGACGTTGACGTTCAATCAAACCAAACCAAAACAAACCATCTTCTTCTTTGCAAAATTTCTTCTTCTATTTGTCATCATATAAAAAAATTAATATCGGTAAAGAATAAACAATTCATTGCTATTATTATTTATTATTTGGACAAAAGCGATTGAATCAAAAAATTTAAGATTTCCAAATAACATAAATTTATGATTAAATTTTATGGAAAGTTTTAGTTTTGCAAGGTGCACATTCAATTTTTCTCATGACCTGAATTTTTTTAACTTTCTGAACACTTACATTTTTATATGTAGATATTGGCTACAATGATTTTCGTAGTCGCGAAAGTTGGTTGAGAGTAGATGGTGTAATTTTGTCTGGAACTTACTTCGCTTATCAATTTTTCAGTGCCGCGTTGTGTAGTGCAAATATAAACCAATTAAATAAATTATAATTGGGATATTTCAACAGTACATCGTAGTGACATTGGTTTTGTATAGTAGAGAAAGAAGTTAAACAACACATTTAGAACATTGATTTTAAAGGTGGTGTAAGCCGAGAAAACGCCATGGCCGAGGACTTTGATGTGGAAGCCATGT
Organism: Dasypogon diadema; assembly: GCA_006980735.1. Lineage (NCBI taxonomy): Eukaryota > Metazoa > Arthropoda > Insecta > Diptera > Asilidae > Dasypogon > Dasypogon diadema. Next base: position 59,761 of record QYTT01085411.1, on the reverse strand, counting down.
TGGAGGCACCGTACAGAAAAGATGTAAGTAATTTGGAGTAAGATAATCCCATCACAAAGTAAAAGAACTTGTAATTCCCAGAGGGATGTGAGTAGTTCTTTTGCTTTAAATGTATATTTAAAATGTGGAAAAATAGTTTGCTTATTGTCAGACGGTACTCACATATCCCGTTTTACATTTTATAGACTAATGTTGATTATCGAGCCACAACGACGACAGATCGCCAAAGGTACTTTAATCTGAAAAGAAATTGCGTGTATGTTAAATCTTAAGGTACTATAATAATGTATCAATAGGGATGAAAGGCAAAAAGTTTTACAAGTGTAAAAAGACGTCCTTTTTATTTTCACCTGTAAATGTAATTCATTATTTGAATATTATTTTCGCTAAAATATTGCTCTACTCAGGACCTCATAACATCCTCCCCGTCGAAGATATTACTGGCTGGACCAACTTGATTGCATTATTCGATGGTACTTGAGAAAAAGCCAACAAATTCGAGTAAATGAGAAATTTTGCAGTGTATTTCACGCTTTAGCAACTTAATACAAAAATTGGAATAGCTACAATTGTTAATGATAAAAAATGACCGTTTTCCAATTACCTTTCGTCCTCTGTAAAAGATATTTTGAATATAGACGAATTAAGGAAGCGGAGTACGTGATTGCATTATGATCTCAAAATAATACAACAATGTTGATTTTTCTTATAGGTGCATTAGGAGGAAGATATTCTTGGGCATGGAGCAGATTCGTTCAGCAGCCAAAAAAAAAACTCGATTTGTTGCAGTTTAATATTTTCTCGGGACATTGTCACACATTTCACAATACTTCCACCAAAAAAATACATAGGTCATTATCCGATCACTTTGTTTTCTGTCTATCCAAAAGCCACAAACATGAATAATTCGAAATCGTGTAAATGGTACTGCATACGATTCCTGCTTACAAACTAAAGGTTTATAATTAAACGTTTTAGGTTTCCATATACTCGAATAGTAAATTTCCTTCCATTTGTGAACTGTAGAATATTAGAGCAGTCAACATTGAAGCCACGAAGTGTTCGTAAAGAATTTCAGTTTGCTTGAAGTTGACTCAGGGACATATTATTGGAACTTTGTGATCACAGACTTATTGGTTGCTCCACTGAAGTGGCCAATTTTTTAACAGGCATATAATCATGGAAACTGATTCGAACATGATTGGCGCCTACAAAGTGTTAAGACTACATTATTTCACTAGAGGCTGTTACAGTTAGCCCTCCTATAACCCAATTACATTTACCGCATTATAAGGAACTCTGAACTAATTCGTACCGCGTTATATGGAAATTCAGAAGCATGTTCGTTAAGGGTCATAACATTAATGGGACCTTTTTCAATTTTTTTTTCCACATGGATTACACTGAAACCCTTTTATATAAATCTGCGAGTATAACTTTTCCACTTCGAGTTTATCAATCTTATCGTCGTAACCGTTCAGAACGAAAAAAGTTCCGAAACTCTTGTAAATGTTCCTCTGGTATGGAGATTTTCGAAATTTAAGTATTTCCCTTATAAAAGGAGACATAGTAAATAAAAAGTGGCGTTAATTACAGTAACACGCTTTAAGAAGGTTGATAGGAATGAAATGAAGAAAGAGATAAGTTCTATATCTGCTGTTGTAACGCTTAATAGATCGATTGTCTTCGTGATTGTTATATGGAATGGATAGAAGTACGTTACAGTTTTGTATTAAATTCTTGCAAGGAATTTTTTGAAACAAGAAATATAAAATACAATAAAATACTCCAGTGAAGATGGTGCGTCTAGCTTTTTTTTTTACATTCGCTGGTAAATTATTCCATTTTCGAATGGTATATACAAAATAAAATCGCTCCTAAGCCAAGGTAGCCTGGGAGCAATAAATTACGATGACGCGACGAATTTAAAAATTGAATGCGATTGCGAAGATACACTGGAACACCAGAATATATCAAATTGCTTCTTTATTGCATTTTTTTCACAAAAGCGGTCTGTACATATTTAGAAAATTATAATTGTCGTTTAATTACTACATTCACCAAAAAAGGGGCCTGACGGACCAAAATTTTTACTATCCGTTGTGGCACTTTACGTGTTAATAAATGTCCTAGAGGATATGTAGAACAGTTGTCTAAAAGAAGAATGGCTTTGGATTCCAAGTTTTAGGTCGAAAAAATCGCACACCTACAAAGTGTAAAAGATCGAGTCTTGTCGCCGTGAGGTGAGGTGTTATTTACTTGAGGAACGAACGATTTATTAAAGTTCACAGTCATCATGCGTTGTGCGAGTTTTCATATTTTACGGTACATGCAAAATTGTTAAATGATCTTTGCTTTCCCGACTACCAGAGACTTGTTTAAAATATCATGGGTGCCGCCAATAGCGTTAGTACATGCTAAGAATGTAATCCTTTGCTGTGACTTTCTTCCAAGAACTCTTTTTTTCTTATGATAAAACATAAGGTTTTTCTGGTAGTGTTTTTAGCTTGACCTTATTTATTTATTTCTAAATAATTTGTACAAGTGACAATTATGTCGTTCAATTTACGACTTATGTAACATAATGTGGCCTGTTGTACTACGAAGGTGAATACGTAAGTTGCCTACGGAGATTTTCTAAGCTAAGTATTTTATTTATTTAGATTTAGAGTATAGAGCAGATATTATAGGCATTGTAGTTTTTGAATTTTGCATAAATGCACTATACAAGAAGATACTTCTACTTTGTGTAGGTTTTTTTTTTGCCACAGGCACCCAGTTGCCCCTAATTGAACACAAAAAAATATCGAAGTTCTTGCAGAAGAAGGCATTTTTTTTTGTATACAACTGTAATAAGGAAAGCTAGATTTCTATGATTTGTGATTCCCAGTAAATGTTATTAATGTCAATCTTATACGTTAGTGTTACGAGAGTATATAATAGACCTAAACACGTTTTCTATATTTCTAGGAGGGTACGCACTTTACTTGACGGGAATACGTGATGATATGAACTCTGCAGCAAACTGATATGTGTATTAATATTGAAATGTAATTTCTAACATAAATTTAAAACTCTCTGTAATTCGTTACTTGGGTATCTCACCTACATACGTTTCCTTAATAATAAGTTCCAACTTTTGTGTTGTGATGAATGAATGCTTTCTAAGTAACTGCAGAAAACATTTCAGTTTAAATATTAAAAGTCGATTCAGTAGAAAAGATATCTCTTACATTGGACGAAGATCTTTTTATCACTTATACAGTCACGTGGATTACGGTCAATATCGGCTAAAGTCGTTTTCATTTCGTACTAATATGTTTTATGGTCAATTTTCTCAAGGGTAAAATATCTTTTGCAGAAATTCGTTTAAAGTCAATTTGCATTGCTACTGATCCTATTGGTCGTTTATTTGGCTGGATCACTTCGGTAAGTTTGGATTCACCCGATAAAGCTCGATGAGATCTATAACATCTTAAGAAAGAGACAATATTCGGAAAATATATTGTTGATTTCTTTACTTCTCTTCCAAAAAAAAAATACAAAATACAAAATCTCCTTTATACCCATTTTCTCAAACTGAACCTAATTTTCAGATCGTTAAAATGTGTGGCATCATAAAGGAAAAAAGCGAGCAAACTCAGTTGAATTATTTTTACGACTAGTTTGTCATTTGAAATACAAAATACGTTCTAAAAATATGTAATGGAACGATGTTGATTCCGCCTTACTTCTATTAAGCTAGAACCATTTATAACATACTAATCATTTCGATTTGCTTTATTCCTGCCTATTTGGGTTCTTCCCTCTACGTCACATATTTCAATGCACATTTGTGACTTAACAGAATGACGGCGATAGATCTCCGCACGAACTGCATAACGGGAAACGAAGGGAAAATGGAAGAAGACACCGATCAAGGTAAGAAGACGACACTTTCAACATCTCGTCGGGCATTTATTTTAATAATTTTTGTATTATTTTTCAGGAGTAAATCTCGTGAACGTTCACAATCAAAAACGGTAGATCGAATTAAGGAACGGGGTCGTTCTAGAGAGCGAGATGCATCAAGAGAAAAGGAACGGGATAAACTGCGCGCTCGGGATAAATCTAGAGAAAAAGATAGGCATAGATCTAGAGATCGAGAGCGGGATCGTGATCGAGATCGTGATCGCGATCGTAAAAGAAGCAAATCTCGAGAAAAGAGAAGTCGTTCGCGGGATAGAAAGGGAAGTCGTTCTAGGGACAGACGAAGAAAAAGCCGATCTAAGGATAGAAGAAGAGCCAGCAGATCAAAAGAAAGAAAGAAGAGTCGCTCCATTGAAAGACGACGCAGAAGTAAATCAAAGAAAAGAAGTCGGTCACGTGAACGAAAGTAAGTGGAGCTAGGACAATTAATGTTTGATGTTTTTGTTTTTATTGTTCTGTACTCAGTGAAATTTTTACTTTTTGATAATTTACCAAAGATTTAAAGAATATATTTGTGCATATTTAGACGCAGAAGTCCATCACCAAGGCCATTCCGCCGAGGAAGAACACCACCAAATGGATTAGGCGACAGATCACCACCAGAGGATTTAAGTCCTGAAGAAAGAGATGCACGAACTGTATTCTGTATGCAGCTCTCGCAAAGAATTCGAGCAAGAGATCTGGAAGAATTTTTCTCCAGTGTCGGAAAAGTACGCGATGTCAGGCTAATAACGTGCAACAAAACCAAACGATTCAAAGGAATTGCTTACATTGAATTTAAAGATCCAGAGTCAGTCGCACTGGTAAGTTGTGGTTACTTTCCACTTGATGTGTGTCGATTGGTTAAATTGTCTGTTCTTTTTTTCAGGCCCTTGGATTATCTGGTCAAAAATTGCTTGGGATTCCTATATGTGTTCAACACACTCAGGCAGAGAAAAACAGAATGGCAAATTCGGTTCCAACGTTTACGCCAAAAAATCACACCGGACCTATGCGACTGTATGTCGGGTCCCTGCATTTTAATATTACAGAAGAAATGCTCCGAGGAATATTCGAGCCGTTCGGCAAGATAGACAGTATTCAGTTGATAATGGATCAAGAAACGGGGCGTTCTAAAGGCTATGGATTTATTACGGTAATCCGTTTGCTGTGTATTTTGTATAAGCTGGCTTTAATTGTTTTTCGTGTTCTTACAGTTCCATAACGCCGACGATGCCAAAAAGGCTTTGGAACAGCTAAACGGATTTGAACTTGCTGGCCGGCCAATGAAAGTTGGTAATGTTACAGAACGTCTGGATATGAACACAACTTCTTTGGATACCGATGAAATGGATCGTAGTGGAATAGATTTGGGGGCTACAGGGCGATTACAACTTATGTTCAAGTTAGCAGAAGGTGCTGGTTTGGCGGTACCGCAAGCTGCCGCAAATGCACTATTAGCGACAGCTCCCCAACCAGCTCCAGTGCAACAGCCCCAACAAACACCGGCAATCGCAACTCAATGCTTCATGCTTTCTAATATGTTTGATCCGGCCACAGAGAGCAATCCCAATTGGGATATTGAAATCAGAGATGATGTCATTGATGAGTGCAAAAAGCATGGGGGAGTGTTGCACGTTTACGTTGATAAGGAGTCACCCCAAGGAAATGTCTATGTTAAGTGTCCCAGTATAACGACCGCAGTGTTAGCTGTAAATTCACTGCACGGACGCTGGTTTGCCGGGCGTGTAATAACAGCTGCATATGTTCCCTTAATAAATTATCATTCGCTGTTTCCTGATGCCCTCACCGCCGTTAGTTTATTGAACACGACAAGAAAATAGACTTAGGCTAGTTGTGTTTCGGTTATTCTTTATAGGTTATGTAACTACTTGGTTTATTAGAGTACACCACTTTTTAACTATTTTGTTGATATGTAGAGCACAGAATATTCCTTTTAAGTCTGAACATTTTCCATATTATCTGTGTAAGATTGTATCAATTAAGTAAATGAATTTTAATAAAAAAAAAATCCGCGCGCATTTTAGTTCAAGTTTAAAGATTTCCTTTGTTTCAGTTGAAAGTATTTGTCGGGAGTCATACGAGCGGACAATTTGCTAGATTCGCTTCTGGTTCTTTAATGTGATACACAATTATCCTTATTGTGGACTCTGTTCGGAACAGAAAAAGTTGTGGTGAAAGTTCTTCGTGTGGAACCGTAAAAGTGAATAGTGAAGTGAGCGATATCGTGAGGTGCTACAGTTTTTTTTTTGTGCAAATTATCTCACACCGCAGCCGATTTGGTTGAGATGCAGTTTTGCACATTTGTTACTTTGTGGGCGCGTTTTCAATTCCTACAAAGGTGTGCGGTGATTTACTTAGTTATCAGTGGTTAAGCCAACTCTTATTGAATTGTACTTGTGAAATCACTGGTATTTTGCAAAGTAAAACTTCATGCTAAAAATTGTGGATTAACTTGCAACGTGTGTCATCAGATTATAGAGTCGTACCGAGAGCTTAAGCAATATCTTGAAAAAAAAGCAATAGGAAGGGCACGGAGCCACATCATGAAAAACAATAGCTTTACTGTGAGATGTGCTTGCTGGCCAAGTTAATTATCTACCAAGATCAGCGGACCTTACGGCTCCGGTACCCGAAGAACGAAGTCTACCAGAGACAGTTGAGCAACTAAAATTCTATTTAAAACGCATTATCGTAAATAATTTAGTTTTGTTTCAAATTCATAACGAGCTACCGTAGCTTACCGTCGGGCATCGCACTAAAAGAAAAACAGCATCCAAATTTTACAACTTTTGACAAAATCTGGTGGAAACCAGAACTTTACTTGTTCAAACAAACCGACTTGATAGCGTTTCACTACGTTGTGGACAGAAAGATGCAAAGCAGACTAATCTGAATTTTTTTTTTTTTTAAAAAAAAGGTCTTATTTGCCGGTGCGACCGCGTTTTAACCGAAAAGATTTATTTTTGTTTCTTATCTCTTACGAAATGGTGCGTCTAGACAACAAACGATTTTTTTATTTACATTTCGGTTTGTCTTCGGCAACTCAACATCCCAAATTTGAAGTTAATACAAGACTACTGCTTTTGGGCTCCTGCTTAGGACTGCAAAAGCGTTGCACGAGTGAAACCCCCTCCTCTCGGACCCTTTGCCCATCCAAATCGGCTTTGAGTACACGCATTTCAGATTACCTTGGAGTGCCAGAATTATTTAGACTGTTGCATAGGGAAAATTCAAATTTGGTAGATGTGGCGACGCGTAACACGAATAACTAAAGCTTTCTATACTTTTGCGACGACATCGTTCCGATATCTTTATGGCGTTTAAAATTTGTCAAGGTTTTTGCGTGCAGTTTTATATGTTTGCAATAAAATTTATGATTTTAAGTTCAATGCTCGTGGCTGGAGTACTTCGCAATTGTGTGTTGTATATTACGAGCAAAATCTTCAAAAATTATCCGAAGAACTCGGGCATAAGAATTTACGTTCGTGATTCGATGGATGTAAGTTATGAAAGTTAATAGCTCCAAGTTGAACATATATAGCTGAAGTGGTTCTTAACGAGTACAATTTGCTTTTCTCTTACCGGCGTAGAGGGTTGCTACAACACTTCCAGTTGTGACTCTGAAAGTAAATTTCGATGTGAATTGTTTGTGTAAATTTTTTACGATCGATTTTGTTTTTCCGTTCTTAAAATAGATATGAACCAAAATATTTGAATTTGTTAAGCTGCAATGAGCAATAAAGTTTTTCTGCAGCGAGTGTTTATTGCGCTCCTGATAAAGTATTCTCCTGGATTACGCAAGAATTGTTATGATGGTGATTGGAGTGTGTTGGCTGTGATTGCTTGTTTGAAAATATTATATCTGATTTATCTGATCATGGTTTGATGTTGACTAACATTCTAAACTTTTCATTATCACGTATCGTAAGTGCACCGACTATTTCGTATGAGTCTCATGAAATCTTTGTAACAAAATCATATATACACGGTTTTCGTATTCATTCGTGTTGCAAAAATAAAAATAATAGGAGTAATTTTTTTATTCGTGCTGGTTCTTAAGGACCCTGTTGTACCCTCCAACATAAGGCGCCTCAACTCGAAAGCATTTGGGGACTAGAAAAGTCCACCCCTAAAAAATGTCACGGGATCTTCCAATTGGGAGATCCTCGAGCGGAGGTAGCTTGGTCTAGAAGAAGCCAAACTGGGGTGATAGACAAAGCTAAGCAGATGACCAATAAGAGGCCTTACGCTGGTGGGCGACAGTCGGGCTACACAGACCTCAAGGTCGTGGCGAAGATCCACCAGGAGCGGCTCCACCGACACTTTAAAAAGCATGCCCTGTCTGATACCCCGAAAAAGGACAGCCTTGTCTGATACCCCGATGAAACGGAATAGGAGACAATACCTCTCTTTGATGCTTAATCAGTGTCGATGAAGCTCCGTAAAGCCCCCTAACGATCCTGCCCAAATGCATCGAGAGCAACCAAAAGGTACCCGTGACCGGAAAAGCCGAGACCCTTGTGTACAGTCTTCACGCCGGATATTTCCAGCGAAAGAGATCCGCAAGATCGCGAGAACCGACCAGAACACGCAATCGATCGACACTGTCAGCGTGGAATTTCACGCCGGAGTGCCGATCGATGGCGGGATCCATTATGCAGTTGAAGTCTCCTCCAAGAATGACCTTCCCCGCGAAGTTCGAGAAGTAAGTGCGTCCACTGCTAAGAACATGTATCGCGATCTCCTCATGGTGAGGAATATACGCATTCGCCACCCGGACCATCCTATTACTGAGAACAAGGTTTACCGAGTCGGCGAAGTTTAGTATCAGGTCGCAGAGGACTGTAGACGTCCGCAGGATACTGTGGATCATTACAACTGCCACACCGAAGCCCTGTTGGGGCACACCTATTGTGCAGATCACGCGTAATATTTGTCTCCCGAAGCAGCGCGATATCGCCATCGCACCGCCTCACGTAGCATGGAGTCGCCGGGGTGAACTCATTCCCCCTGTGTTGAGAGGGAGTACTCGCAATGTGCGTGATTAACACGACTAGAGCTTAACGATCCCCGGCACGAAGGCGCTCATTGGCCTCAGCGGTAAGAACCTCCACCTTGGCGATGATTCTCCCCAATTTAGCCTCCTCGTCAAACTGGTCCTTCTCCTTCATCTTTAGCTGCATTGGGGCTTTTGCTTCAGTTCACCTTTTCAAATTTCAAAGAGCTCTCTAAATCTAAATAAAAAAGTTAAAATATAACGGAAACTATAATCACAATTACCTCTCTTCACGGATGCAAAGTGGATTACTATCATCTCCTAGACATGCCAATGGTGCCGTTTATATCGCAATTAAAGGTCAGTTTCACACATTCAGAGAGTGAAAAGGAACTTCAAAACAATACTTTTTCGACCATTTACTTAATAGATAATTTTTAATTATGATAAATTTGATATTATGCGAAATTTTGGCACTTTATTTGTGAACGGAATATGCCACATTAACTTACATTTTACTCGAAGCTTTATCATGCAACACTTGCTTATCCAAAGATATGATGGCGTAATTATCAAACTGGAGGAAGGCGAAACACTTCGAGTGGCTGGCTTTGAAATTAAGCTCCATATGACGAGAAGTATTTCAATTTTCTCCTATCACAATAACCTTGAATAGGTATTTTGCAAAGTGGTTTTAAAATTTTTTTGTACTGAAATTTTGATCGGACACTTTTGCATTATTTATGGAGCTGCAACACAGTACAGCATTCCCCGCAGTTTCGTGACACAATCCATTAGAAAGAATAGTGCTGCTTGCTAAGAGGTAATTGAGAATTCACAGAGCTGATGAGACGGCTTAAGATGCCCAAGAGGAAATCATAAATAACCTGGGATTAGTTGATGATTTATATCATATAAGTCCGCCATCATGTAGTCCCGTAATTATAACTGGACTTTACTTGAAGTGTATTAATTTGCGATAATCAATAGAAATGAACGTGCTGCAGCAACATGAAACGAAATTATGTAATTCCACATGTTATGAAGATGCTGCCGAAGTAATCTAATGCACACTGCATTCATTCCCATTGCTCAAGACTCGGCCAGCTCCAGCACCCAGGTCAATGGAGGAAAACGGAAAGAAGTCGTTTTACCCGCCTGTGGCTCCACTTCCCAATGTAAACTTATAGATTTGGTGTGGTGATCGGACGACTAACCAAAACCCAACACCCATGACAAACTGCAAAACTAATACTTCGACCAATTTATTGTACCTGCGTAGAGGAGGCGATCCAGTCCACAGGTATTGCTTTTCTCGTGTTCTCTTTCGTTCCGATTAATTCCATTTCAGTCAACTCCAATCCAACGAGTAACTGCTCTACTGCTGTAGTGCTTGCGTTTGGCCTGAAGAAAGCTAAACCCATGGTAGAGTATAGCCGTATGGATGGGTTGCTTTGCTGCCTTGCTGGTTGCTGGTTTAGATTAGTCATATTTCCGCTTCTGCAGGAGGTGGAACGCATGCCGTACCGTATTACGTCAGAAATGTGACTTCAACAAAAGGTGTTAACGAAGTATCTTGCCCGCAAAATTTACTTTAGTTTGCCAAGTGTTTAGAGCTTTTTGCAATTATTGTTTGTTTACATGGACGGTGTTCTATTCTAGAGTGCTCCCATCAAATATGAATAGTTTCCAGTTCCAGTTGTTGGTGGTTGCTTAGAACTTAGGCGGGTCAAGAGAGAACGAGCTTCTATCGACTAAGTGAGTATTATGTTATATCTAGTAATTATTGCGACAATTTCTCAAGGTCAGTACAGTATAAAATAAACTGTCGTAGCAGTGATTTTCTTATTGAAAACTTGTACACTGCACGTACGCACAGAATGGTGGAAATGGTTCCAGTTGTGTTATACACCCCAAACCTGTTTAGGTAAACGTTGTAAAGTTAATTACGTCTCTCCTCTGATTTAGGGTATCAACGAGCCAATTCGATTCGCCACGAGTAACAACATTTTATACACGCGTAAGAGCCATTATTTAGCTTAGCTGCAACTGCAATAGAAGCGAACTTTCGTAGTCATCATGAAAACGAATCCATCGATCTTTGTATATCCTCCACACCTTTCTCAGCTGTTCTGTATGCATCCACAAACCAGAAAAGTACGGGCTGACCGATAAACAGTGGTTGGCCTGGTGATCTCCAAGGATATTATTTTACAAACGTATCAAATATGTTTGTGGTTTGTTAAATATGAATCCATGTCAGCTAGCTACGTTCCCCCCCGGTGAAGCACTTCAGGTTGACTAATTATTGAACCTCGTCTTTGTTTCATTGCTTGCCTGGCCTGACTAGTGGCTCTGGCTCTGGCTGCCTGGCTTCAGCTGATCAATACGTGAATTGGTATAGGTCGGTTGTTTACAGGAGGGAACTTCAAATGCCGACTCATCGGTTAGAGGAGTCTTCCGTTTTCAATATTTCAACGCTTGTGCTGGATCTAAAACATGAGAAATCGAACCGTGTCAAATTGTGAAAATTAATAAATAAAATATGCACGGGCACACAATGAAAAACGGTTATGACTCACCTGGTCGAGATTTTCTTACTTCGCAGCAGGTATATAACGTGATGCAAGCGAGCAATCAGTTCACCTTCGTTGTAATTACCTTAATCGTGGGTCGAATGATTTTGTTGGCCCATTAATTTTTTTTTTTTACAAATATAACAACTTCTTTGTGCTCAGTACAGTGCTCCAATATGTACTACTTCTACAGAAATAGAGGAACTCGGACAATTATGCTCTGTACATTACATTCAAAATTGTGATTGTGTGTGGAATTGGAAGTCTGTTGATCAAGCACACGATTGACTGATGAAATTTAGCACAATTTGGAATTCGTAGACCTTGATGAATTTAATTTTCATACCAAGAGACTTAACTTAGTTCAATATCTTAATGTTTGCTTGTTTGCACCGCACCGCTCAAAAACATTCTTCATCTGAAAATAATAAAACAAAAATAACATCATTATTGATAGAAACAATTAGTATGATATTTTATTTGCTCTTTCAAAAATACTCGGGATCTAGATGTTTATTTACACAACTCTTTGTAAAGTAATCTATTTAAATTTAGTTAAATCCAATTTGGTGGTAAAAAGGTGAAAAGATAACAGAAACAGTGGCGGATTACAGAAACGTTGTCAAAAAACAAAACCCATTTAAACCACATAAACTATTGTACGATCTCATTGTTTAATTAGTATTTGTAATTGTTGTTAAACGAATAAAGACCAGAAGTGTCCATCATATTGCCCTTAACTTTCATCCGAAATCCACGTGCTAATTGCAGAAAGTCTAAATTACATCTAAAATAAGATCCGCAAAGCGTAGGCATTTCGACAAATAATTAGACCCCAGCTTATCGCCATTTCAATTATGGAATAATTTATATAAGTTTGGTGTTCATAATTTTGGCTAGTCGAAGGTGGTTGCGCTTGATATCTCGACGGCTTTTGACAACGTTTGGCCACTCTGCTCTTTTAGCCAAACTTCCAGCTTTTGATCTAGATCAATCTCTTCTCACTTGGATTGGAAGTTTCCTTTCCGTTAAAAGAAGAAAAATTATGTCCTTGGCGTTTTAAAATCGATAACAAAAAAAAACGTTATGCCGACATTTGAGTTCATGCATTTCGACACGTCGTTTGTTGGGAAAATAAAAAGCGAAATTTTAAAATCGTTATTTTAATTAGTTGGATTTCATTATCAACCCCTAATTTTCTATGCCGTTCTTTTTTTAACCACATAAAACCACGTAAATTTTAAAACAATTTTATTCAACCGTCTTTTCGACGGCTAAAGTGGCGTCGACTGATCCCTGTCGAATCTACGACATGCCCTCTGTCAAGGCATCGACGTTTTACGTATCGTTTTGCTTCGACATCGAATTGCGCGAAGTGGGCCTTGCTTCTAGTTATCGACCGTTAAGCCGTTATGTTGCTGAACTAATTGTCCCCTTGTTCTTCTCACCTATGGTGTCAACTTCGGCTTTTTAGTGGGACGAGTAACCCTTTTGGGCCTGCTATAGATTTTATTTGCCAATTAGTTTGTTGCAATATAACGTTAACTTGAAAATCGAGTGCTTCGAGCATAATTTCATTGAAATTCACAAAAAGACTTGAGTTTTATCAGGTATTTTTATCAATTTGTAAAATATGCTGCAGTACACGAAAAAACCCTTGTTGATAAAATCTAAAATGAAAGGATCTGGTGCTAAAGTTACATATCACCGGAAATGCGATAAAAGTATGCGCAAGGCTTTGATCAAATTTGCAATGAAATTTTCCCCGTATGGAAGTATAGATAACACTGTTATCGTTTTTTTTTGTTGTTGTTGTTGTAAGCACTAAATTGCCAGCAATCAATAAACTAACAATAAAGTGATCAACGTCATTTTGATAGGAATCTTTTTCGATATTTAAGCAAATGCTGAACCTTATCTAACTGATATGGAGGCTTTTGAGGCTGTCACGAATTTCTCAAATTACTATATTCTTGGTATTTACATTTCACACTTTTCTTTTTTCTTTTACTTTCATTTGTAATATTTATCTTGTTTCATATATCTATTAATTAAGAATATTTAGAAGATTTTTTTTCAATTCTAAGTTTTGTTGATAAGATTAGTTACTAACTATAAAATTCCAAGTTTAGTGCATTTGTAGATTTAGCAAAAATTTACAATACAGGATCAATCTTAAGTGTCCATTATTCTTAGATAAGTTGCCAAGCACTTACTATCATTTTAGATGTTATCAAGAAATAGCTAACCTACTTGTATATGTCCACAATTCTCTTTTGCCTTAATCGAATCTAGAAACTTTATTCGTTTGAATATAATTTAACTTATCGCAAAATTCCCGATATTTATGGACGGCAAATATATGTTGATAACGCCCGTACATGGTCCTTGAAAATTTAAGGTCGCAAATTTAAATATTTTGATATCAGACACAAAGTACAAGGGGGTCTCATCTTGACCTAAGGAAGTAATTATGTAAAAAGTGTAATTTAAATGTACAATTATTACTTATAATATAATTCTCTGTCATTCAAAAAATGAACGTAGTTAGTTTAATGATATCTGCCTAAAAATTGAACTCAACGTCCCTATCAGAGCAGTTAGCCACTCTTCTCCTAAAGTTGCTTTAAGTCAAGTTTCACCCAGTTTATACTAAGAAGATTTTCCCCCATGTGCATCCAGTTCTAGTGTGAAGGAAGTGAGGGCAGGAGCAAAGTAGCCATCACAGGTTGATCGCCCACGGCATTGGTTTTCTCTTCTGTTTTATAAGTTTGTCTTCTTCATAAATCGTCGAAGAAAAGATATGCTACACGCTCGGGCAAAATCCACATCGTATAAACCTACATGAGTCAATATGTCCGAGATAACGACAATAATGCGAGAAAAAAATCCCCATCGTCTAAATCCAGACTTTTAAGGCAACAAACAGTTGAAGAGAAATTTTCTGTTGCTGTTGCCACAGCAGTGCATTAAATGATTGGTGCTCATTTAAGACAACATTTCAAAGACAGAAAAATGTCTATCAAAAAATTTAGTGTATCTGAAAAACTATTAGTAGGCATCTTGCTTGACAAAAATGTTCCCCATGGATTCAAACAACAATTTGAAAAATTAAGTCGTTTGGAACTTTGCTCTTCATTGGCTAAGGGTGTATCCCATTCTGAAAGACCTAAAAAAATACGTGACCTTCAAAGACAAATATCTCGAATATACATAGATGAAATTTTTTTCGGATATTTTGTAGATTGTCACGTAACGCTTGAGCTGTATTTTCTCAAACTTTTATTCAAAAATTTTGTCAAATCGAATTCTTGTAAACTGAAATGTAGTCGTGTGTTTTGAAAATTGGATTAAATTATCTACAATGGAAAATTTTATTGTTTCGAGGACAATGTGTTTAAAGTTTTTATTGCAGTTAACTGTTTACGCTACTTTAATTATTAACAATAACGCTACCTAGTGTCAAAAACGTAACACATTATAAAATAGTCGGTAAATCAATTTTTCATAATATAGGAAAACAATTTAAACCAAGAAATCTCATTGACGAAGTTTGGCTGATCATTGATAGTTGTGCTGATCAAGTTGTAGGTGTTTTTGCCGAAAATACAAATATATAATACTCGTGCTGGATATATCCTAGGAAACAGAAAAGATCCTTTCTTGAAAAGAATAAAAAGTGGATCTTCCTGGATTACGGAAAACAAAGCGGAAATTGGTTCGATAGAAGCCGTAAAATCTGTCTCTAAACGTCCTTTACATCAGCATCCAAATGGAGCCATTCTGCTTTATGTCCCTTTTCGTTTTTTGCAGAACTTTGGAATCATTCCTGCATCAGAAATTGTTCAGGGACTCACGCCGGTGGTCGGGTGTGGACTGAGGCGCACGTTTGCAGGTTTTCTCATGTGTGGGAGTGGGTTCGATTCCTCCACAAGTGATTTATCTGGGCACCAATGGTTGAGACAATAATTCTACTGACGAGAATTGTAGTTGCGAAGCCACTGAATTGTTGCACTGTGAAAATTCCATGCCAGAAGTGGCTTACTTGCAACATTCGTCAGGTTAGAAAAAATGCCCCAAACTTCTTTGAAATTTCCCACCACCTACTGAATAGCAGTAATATATATAATAGATGTACATTGCGTTTCTCTTATTTCATGTTTGCTTTTAATTCCAGGAATCTGAAAGCAACAAAAAATGGCAGAATATTTTGAGTTCCAACTATCGTCGAGGTACTACAATGCACAGTTGTCTTATTTGGATAAGAAAACGCCAAACAGAAATGAACCTGTAGATCATCGACGAGCCCTTTGCACTTTAAAGG
>QYTT01085411.1:27920-43873 GCA_006980735.1 Dasypogon diadema | reverse complement strand
CAAATATCTCGAATATACATAGATGAAATTTTTTCGGTAGATTATTACGTAACGCTTGAGCTCTATTTTCTCAAACTTTTATTTAAAAATTTTGTCAAATCGAATTCTTATAAACTGAAATGTAGTCGTGTGTGTTTAAAGTTTTTATTGCAGTTAACTGTTTACGCTACTTTAATTATTAACAATAACGCTGCCTAGTGTCAAAAACGTAACACATTATAAAATAGTCGGTAAATCAATCCTTCATAATATAGGAAAACAATTTAAACCAAGAAATCTCGTTGACGAAGCTTGGCTGATCACTGATAGTTGTGCTGATCAAGTTGCCGGAAATACAATATTCGTGCCGGATATACCCTAGAAAACAAAAGATCTTTTCTTGCAAAGAATAAAAAGTGGATCTTCCTGGATTACGGAAAACAAAGCGGAAACTGGCTCGATAGAAGCCTTAAAATCGGTCTCTAAACGTCCTTTACATCCGCAGAGCGTTATGATTACACCAGAGGGTTGATGGTGAACGTTACTGTTCCGAGATAGAACACCTATGCACCAAAACCTTTGTGAAAAACAACCTGCCTTAATCAATCAATATGGAGCCATTCTGCCTTATGTCCCTTTTCGTTTTTTGCAGAACTTTGGAATTATTCCTGCATCAGAAATTGGTCAGGGACTCACGCCGGTGGCCGGGCGTTCCAAATTTCTTTGAAATTTCCCACCACCTACTGAATAGCAGTAATATATAATAGATGTACATTGCGTTTCTCTTATTTCATGTTTGCTTTTAATTCCAGGAATCTGCAAGCAACAAAAAATGGCAGAATATTTTGAGTTCCAACTGTCGTCGAGGTACTACAATGCACAGTTGTCTTATTTGGATAAGAAAACGCCAAACAGAAATGAACCTGTAGATCATCGACGAGCCCTTTGCACTTTAAAGGATATGATTGGAGCAAGCATGGATTTGGCACTGAAGGATAAATCATGTTGCAATGACGATGAGTTCCTAATGAGATTTCTCTATGCAAGAAAGTTTCGATGTAATGAAGCATTTGAACTAATTATTAATTATCACTCGTATAAACAAAGAAATAAGGCACTCCTGCAAAAACTGACAATATTTGATGAAACAGTGCAGTTAGCTCTTCGAGATGGATTCCCCAGTATCCTAGCAGAACGCGATCGAAGAGGAAGAAAAGTGATTGTGTTTTTTACGTCTAACTGGGATCCGGACCAATATTCTCTGGATGTGATATATAGATCTTTTTTATTGTCTTTGGATAAACTTTTAGAAGATAAACAGAATCAAGCTCAAGGATTTGTAGTTATAGTTGACTGGACAAATTTTACTTTACGACAATCTTCTCATCTCAATCCAAAATTGCTAAGGCTGATGATTGAAGGTCTACAGGTAATTTCATCGTTTTGTTAAAAAGAATTCCAAAAACGGGTTTTTCTGCTTTTCAGGACTGTTTTCCTGTTAAATTTAAAGCTATACACTTTATTGGACAGCCATGGTATGTGGAAGTGGCATTAGCAGTTATTAAACCTTTTCTGAAAGAAAAGACACGTGAACGAATCAAATTACATGGCGGAAATTTATCCACTTTACATGAATGCATTGCTAAGGACATTTTACCAACAGAGCTGGGAGGTGAAGGTCCTGGCTTGAACCCATTGGACTGGTATCATGTTTTACTTGAATCAAGTCAGACCACAGAAGCACCCAAGTCCTATAGAATAACCGAAACCACCGTGTATTCGAAAGCTCCAAACGATACTTCAAAACACATAGAGAATTCACTTCAAATAAGTTCGGATAGAATAGGAAATAATAAATCGTGACGAACGCTTTTTTTTCTAAAGCAAATTTTATGTATTACGAAATTTTCGCAATCTCAATTTTAACACTGTACTCTTCGTAATGACAATAACTCCTCTATGTATTTTATACTAAGTTGTTTTCATACAAAAATCACTTTTTAGAAATAAATTTTACAAAATTTAAATTCTGAACACGTGAAGTCTAAGGGCATTTTAAATTTGTAAATTTGTACTTTCCAATTTACTTTGTAATATTTTTCAGTTTGAACAGAGGATTTCATTAAAGAACACCGCATTTGCAAAATTTATCACATTCCAATGGAGTGGGGATGCGAGATTCATTCAGATCCAGACAGATTACCGAGTAACGCGCGCCAGCAGACCAACGAAAGCGAGGGTCACAAAATCAAAAAGTTAAGCATTGGATTTAAAAACAGGTTTTTTTATTAACACCTCTATAAAATCAATGTAAAATCATCCCGCGCCTGCGACCCTCCATCAGAGGCCAGAGCACACTACTTTCATTACCTCCTTAAAACAGTGCAGCTCCAATTTGGTGGATTGCGCAAGCATCCTTAGAGGTGATAATTTGGCGGCCATCTGCTGTCTCGCTAAATTCAGCAAATATTGCTTTAAACTGGAAACGGGATCCCCCAATCTCACAATTAAAAAAACCCCCTTCTATAGGTATCTAGACACTTTATAGTATAAAAAATCGCAAGGTCGCAATCAGTAAGAAGTCGCAGAAAACATCTACATCACGGTCAAATTGTTTTTCTCACCGGGATAACTTCTCTCCATTGATCGGCCTCTTCTATGTTTTGTGTATAGGTCATAGGATCATGCGCTTGCTGCGGTTCTGACTGAAGAAGAAGAAGAGGAAGTTTTTGATTCTGACTGGGATCCCAGAATCAGTTTTAAAACTTAAAACAAAGGGACGGCCATATTGGAGAAGAGTGTCTGGCAAGTTGGAAGTTGTTTAATTAACAATTTTCACATGCCACATACGGCGGTAATCTAATTTGATGAGGAGAAGCATACCGCTGAGTATTATTTTAATTGTATTCAAGAAATTTTTTGGAGAATTGCCCAATTCTTTGTGAGAAAGTATTTCCACATCAGAAGCTGGAAAAAGAAAACATCTCGGAAGAAGCAGTCCTTCGCCCAAAGAGGAAAAGATGTATTTTGGAGAAGCTTGTGATTGCAGCAGCATCAAGGTGAGAAAACTCAAACATTTGTTTAATTTGAAAATTTCTGTGTTTTCAGATACTTCTCTTGTTTTGTGCTTCGTGTTAATCGAATTTTTTCTTGTTGTTACAGGTTTCCTTCCTGTGGGTGGGAGTAGCATGCGAATGGCGTTAAAGGATAAAAGAGCCTTGACGGAAGACAATCCAGCAGAAAAAACGGACCCAAAGATTTGTAGGAGCTTTTGGTATAAGAAAACTCAGCAGTTTAAACTAATTTGAAAATTCCTGAGTGTTTTTAAATACTTTCTCTTGTTTTGTGCTTCGGGTTAATCGGATTTTTTCTTGTTGTTACAGGTTTCCTTCCTGTGGCTGGGTGCAGCATGCGAACGACGTTGAAAGGATAAAGGCATCTTGACGGGCGGCACTCTAGCAGAAAGAACTGATCCGAAGAGCCGACCGTTTATAAGGACTTTTGCTGTAGAAAAGGAATCCAATCTCACTCCTCTGAATGTAGATTACCTGTTATTTCTGTAAAATGAACGTTATTTAAGTGCGTGGCAAAGTTTGTATCATTTTAGACCTAAAACAGAGTAATTTCGTATTTTGCCGTCTAAATTTAGGAGTGTTTGTGTAGCGTATATTTCATCTAAAGTTAAGCCATTAATTTGTACATCTTTTGAATGAATAAATTTTAAAAAATTGCATTTTTCTATTTTGATTAAATCCTCTCATGTTTTCTGTTTTGCTTCTCTCTCGCAAAAATGCATTTTGTTAGGCGCTGTCAGTCGCAAAAACAACCAGAAAATTTGCCTGCTGTCGATTATGATGCCCGGGTGTTTTTGCAAATTTGGCTAAAAACCCAAAATCTCGAAAAACACCCGGGGAACATGATCAGCAGCAGGCAAATTTTCTGGAATTACTGAAAATTGGTTCCCCGCCTTTTCCAATGGAAGGATCGACTTCCCCTCCGGCATGGAAAGCAAGTTGAACTTCCAGAACATTCTTCTTCTTATTTTTCTGAGGAGCAGCCACTAGCAAAGCCCCTGTAACACTACACAAACTGAAAATTTTTGCCTGAAATTTTCACAACCCTTTTTTTTGAACAAATCTTCTGCTTGGGTTTTTAAAAGAGAATTCAGGGAAAAAGTTACATGAAATAAAACATTTGAATTTATTGAAATACTTTTTATTTTCATAAGTTTGAAAATTAATTTCGGAAAATTCTTGTCTGCTACATCAGTTCCAATCAGTTGAAGACATCTGAAAGAAAGTAGAAAAAAGAATTTTGTAGTATCACAAGAATCACATAATTTGTTGATTAGAGCGTAATCAATGTCTCCAATTAGTGAACCACTCACAACCAAAACAAGCAAAACTAAAATGCAGCCAAGTTAATCAATCGCCATACAAAATCCAGGTTTTGTGGACTCACGGTATAAGAAATTTTTGGTTATATTGCTAAAGAGAGCTAAAATTTGTCAGGAATAAAATATGCTAGAGTATCGCAACGGAACATTTTCCTAAGACCAGTTTTTAGAATAAAGTGCACCTGAGTAACGTCTGCGCAACCTATAATAAAATAAACGCTTGGGAGTTGCAAAGGTCACACATCGGATTGTGGTTGGGTATTTAAAGAGTTTTTATATTTTCCAAAATTGTCATTATGTAATTTATAAAAAAAAAAGTATTTGTTATTCTATACAGAAATAAAATAAGAATATATTCACTTTTCTCCTTTCAATCTTCTTGCGAGACCGCACGCGTTCTCGTGTAATATTGTCCCAAAATTTCTGGAAGTAACACTTGTTTACTAAATTCTGCAGCTTTGTGGCTGTTTGCCTCCCAAAATTCATCGTCTTTCAAAACTTTCAGAACCAAACTCTCGTTCTCTGACCAAATATAAAAATTACAAAACGCCACTTTACAGACAAAGATTTGCATCTGGACTTGGTAATAATAGGCGTGTTTTTTACTTAATTCATACCGCCCATCAACTTTTATCAAATATGGATCCTTTAATTTTAAAAGAGTAGAAACGCTTGCACCATTTTTAAGTGTATAGGGACATTTGATTTCCAAGCACGAATCCCCACAACAATCACAGCTGCACAGACCATCTGGACTGGCACCAAAATATGGGTAGTCTGCATTTATAATAAGGCCATTCGTTCTGCACTTAAAATTGGTATGTGACAAATGCATAAAATCACAAAATTCATCATAAGCAATTGGTTCATGTCTACGTCCATAAGCCACAGCTTTGCAATGGAATTGAGCTGCTTCAGGCCGACATATTTTCTTAATCGTCGTTATCGATGGATTCTGTACTTTCGTAGTACAAACAGATTTAAAAACAGAAGCCGTAATTCGTCCTGTTCGAAATTTATGCCAGTGCTCACTGTTGGCTTGATTTTGCGTCAATTCTTCGACATTTTCCGCATCATTTTTGCTAATTTCTATTTTTATTTTATCTGCTAACACTCTCAATTCATTTAAATCTAAATCTTTATAATGTTGTTTAGAGTAGTTAGTTAATGCAAGTTTCTCTACACGCTTTGGTGTAGCTTTTATTGTTGTTGCTTCTGTGTTTTTGGACTCGTCTTTTTTTG
This sequence comes from Dasypogon diadema, assembly GCA_006980735.1. NCBI lineage: Eukaryota > Metazoa > Arthropoda > Insecta > Diptera > Asilidae > Dasypogon > Dasypogon diadema. Next base: position 38,256 of record QYTT01085411.1, on the reverse strand, counting down.
TTAACTGTTTCGTTGCTTTTGGTGGTGCACGAGTAGGAGCTGCACTATTTTCCAGAGTAATATTACTTAACAAAGCTGATATATCATCTAACTCAGAAGGTGACAGTTGCCCTCCTTTAGGATTATGCACATCCTTTTTATCATGCTTTTCCTCCATTCGTTTCATTGTGAGGTACTGCAATTGTGCGGTTCAAGTAGCAGCGAAAAAATCTAATAAAAAATGAGTAATAAATTTATAAATACTCGCAGTGCATTTTTTTACTAGAGAAAAATGTAAATGTAAAATTGTTGCAATGAAAAAGAATGAGAAACATAACTAATTCTTTAACGAAATTATATAATCTTACTAGTCTTCCACAATGAGGTAAACTTTTATATATACGGGGCCTGTTTCGAAAAACTGCGTGGCATAATTCGCAAAAACTCAAGTCGCCGCAATTTTAGGAAAGATGAAGCCACAATTTGGCATGAAATTTTTACTGTCCAGGCTCCCACAATTTGTTTAAAGAACAGCTGGGGCCGTGATGTTGGGCCTCACGTACTGTAAATCCCTCCTGCTCTTCAACTTCCATTTTATTTCATTTCAATACAAAAGGAAATGTTCTCTGGAGAAAACCAGTGACAAAATTAACTTTAATGACTTTATATTACAACGTCCTCTTTGTAGTGTAGTTTAAAAATTCACTACGCCAATTAAATTCTACAAATTGACTAAATTCGGAATTTATACAAATTCATGAAAGTTTAAAAGCTCCAATCCTTACCAAAATGAATACAGAAAGATTTGGAACTGCACCCCTCAAGCAATATACCTTTTTACTGGTCCCTAATGTCGATTACATCATAAAATCCGACTTCCTTCCTAGAAATTACTCATCACTTCACGACGTAATTTTATCATCTGCAAGACACTTCCGGTACTACGCATTGCAAACTTTAAACGGAGTACTAAATGAACATCCAATGTGAAGTAAAGTACCTGTACGTATAATTGTAATTTTAACTTTATTTTCTCTTCCGAAGCTTCAAAATAGAAAGGCAAAGTGTGGAAATACTCCCTACAATCTCCACCTCCATTGGGGAAAAATGACAGCCAGTTGATGACAAAACCAATAATAAACGTAGTAGTAGACTCAAAAGCTGTTGTTTCATAGAAAGATCTACTACATTTCGTAGACTTTTCTACTTTGTGTTGAAAAAATTCTATAAAATCCTACAACAGCTCAGAATTTGTGGGAAGAGCCAAGGATTCTTATTTTAAAATATAAATTCTTTATCCTTTTTTATGTCGCTTTATTTTCAGTTCCTAATTTTTTCAGGTCTGTATTTAATGCTTTTGAATAAACTTACCTTGTATAAGTTTAATGTGTAGAATATCGAAGCTATGATTCCCTTAGAGTTTGAGTTAAAGATTCCACGCGATTCTCTTTCTGTAATACCTCCGTTGCAAAATCGGCCGCTCTGGTAATGCCAACTGTTTTCAATGGTTCAGACAACTTGCTTGAAAAAATAAAATCGAGAAACTATGATGTAATAGCGCTTCTTGATATCTCTCAGGCATTTGATTGCTGGATAAATTGTCCATGCAATTTTACTTTTCTAATTTTGCTCAACGTTTGGTAGCAAATTGCCTACGTAAATGGCTCCAGAATTGCAGTGGATGATATTGTGAGAACCTCAAGGATCTATTCTCGGTCCATTACTGTTTAATATATACATTAACGATCTTCCAACTGTTGTGCGTTATATCAAAATACATATCTATGATCGTGATGTTCAAATTTATCTAAGCCACCCGACTGGTCTTATGGAGGACTGCGTAGACAAGAGTAAATAGAGATCTATAGGAAATATATATCCTGGTTTTTGAGAAATAATTCCCAATTAAATCCCAGTAAATCTTTGTGCATTGCCTTAATTTGCCACCTGTCTGTTTAAATGGAATTATAATACCATTATATGGATAAGGTTTGCAGTCTGGATGTGACGCTGAGAAAATGAAGTGCTGCAACCAGATTAAGAGCAACTTTGCCAAAATTTATGGAACATGGCGACGCTTGCAGTTATCAGCTAGCAAACTTCATGTTGAGCTCGCGCGAACTTGGTTAAGACGCTATTTTTACCGCGTTTTATGAATGAAATCATCGTAATCCCAATTTCTTATTTCCTTCATAATTTTCACGTGAAAAGAAACCTGAAAACACGTTTTAATTTCATTTTATGAAAAAACGTTACCCGTTTCAAGATTGAATCGTTATTAAGTTACGATGAAGAGAGATTGTTTTACTTACCATTAAGGTTTTTCACAACAAACTTCCTTCATTTCTTTTTTCCACTATGTGCTATAATTGTGAGGTGAAACAGAACAGAGTAACTTAGTCAGTGTGAAAAATAACTGAAAATACGAAAAGTGAAAAATGATAATCAGAAAAATAAAATGTGTATTTTGATGATAATTTACCATAGATGGATTGATGAACACTGGAATCAGTAAAATAGTGGCTATGAACAAAAATAATTTATTATCCCTTTCATATTGTATAAGAAATAGACCCAAGACAAAATATTCTAATAATACTCTGTAAGAATTACAAATAAAGCTAAAAATTAGCATAAAAATATTTCAATGATTGTTGCTGTCTTAAGAACATCCGTTTTATGTACACACTTTTGGTCATGTCAACGTTCCTTTTTTTATGAAAATATAAAAAGTAGACAGATTTTGTAGTAAAACAGAGTGAGAGACTTCAAACACTTAAAAGAATTTATCACTAGTTGTAGTAAGTAGAAACTTTCATGCTGTTTTACTGTGCATATCTGCTGAATAGTAACAGTTCGCATAAATTTTTGCCAATTTTTTCTTTTATTAAAATCTACTTCTCCTTATAGAAATATCCAATCGAAAATGTATATAAATACTAAATGCTCAAACATTACATATATATTAATCCATATTCGATATTAGTTTTGTTATCACACCGTAACATTGAATAAATAAAGAAATTGAATCCTTTGTAAAAAAAAAACGTACAAACAAAGCTTCCAGTAATAAATAATTCATGTTTGTCCGGAATGGATCCTAGGAAATACATAGCAGTACACTACAATATAATCTTATATACAAACACGGATAGCTATGATTATATTACAAATACAGGAAGATGTTGATAAGCATGTTAAAGCGCTTCCCTAAAAACCCGTCGTCATTTATTCATCTCTCCATCCACAACCTTAAAGGCCACATCTATTTTCGAGATTTTATTCTTCTTTTTTTTTACTTTTTATATGGATTCTTCAAAATTTCACAATTACATACACACTAAATAATATCCTAATGCACAAAAATTCGACGTTTCTAAAAGTTGACGCGAAAATTATGTACATAGTTCGGCGTTTGATGCCGATGTAGATGGCGGAGAACTATTGCCATGTGTGGGTGGCGGATTATAGTGTTCAACAACTGTATAGCGGGGTGTGTCTAAACTTCCGTAGGATGGCTGTGACGATGGATGAACTGGAGAATATTGTGTTGCAGATGTCCTAATAGTATTATCGGGATGGTTGCTCGTGGTTCCGGTGGGGACTCGCTTACTTCGTTTACCATGCATCACGCCTAAAAAATATAAATAATGATATATATGTCATATAATATGATTAATAGTGCTCCAAAATCTAAACGTGCAAAAACAACCATTAACTGTGCTTAAAATACATTGTGCAAAACTATCAAAGAATCATAAAATTGATTTTATACGGATGTGAAATGCACGCCTTGAAAGAGCGAAATCCACTCTGTTTTATACCATATAAGAGAAGTGTTTTTACACCACAGAAACATTGCTGTGAGTAACATGAACCGCACCTAGTGATATTTTAGACCTCTTTTAACCCGAAATTTAGGGAAGAAGTAATATAACAAATGGAAAGAGATACTGCTCCAATGCCATCAGAAAAAGTGATGAAGCTCTAAAAGCGATTTCTCTCACACAATTTTACTCACTGCAATTCTCAATCATTTTTACCAAAACAAAATTGTAATTTCCTGAAGTGAATGTCTGAAATAGTGAAGAAAAACCTGGCATCGATTATTGTATTTAATTTATACAGCTGATAGATAAAAGGAAGCTAGTGATATTTGCATGTGAAAACGTTATTAAAAAAGTTGCAACTTAAGGATTGGTGAATACTTAACTGTTTAGGCGCATAAAGTAACCACTAGCACCGTTTATTACAGGGGAAAGCTCAAGTTGCCGTTAAAACAACCTCAACCCCAAAATACAATGGTTATAGTACTAAATACTAAGCGTTGTGGACACCAGGAAAGCAAAATTGGTTTTCTGACCTGAAATCCGGAACTTTTTCCAGATGAATTGCGAATCTTAATTTTTCCAAAATCCACCCCCACAGACAATAACTACATATTTACAATCTAAGAAAATCAGTCAAAGAAGTTGAGTGTTATCAGAATCTAGAGAACTAACTCTATAATAAACAATGATAAAAATAATCTGCTTTTAATATGCCAATACTATCCCCCATCTTTCAATCATTTCACAAAAAAAAGAAACTAAACAATATAAAAGGTAGAATTGTTAAAACTGGTTAGTAATCTTGGATTGTTGGAGAGTGAAGTGAATGAGGTTGGAAATTTAATTTTTAACATACAAGTAGAGATGTTTGAACATCATACAGAAATTTACTTGAAAGTTCAAGAAAGTTTATATAATCTAAGATTTCAGAAATACTGAAACTGAGTTAAATCGGTGCGGTTCAGATGGGGTCCTATTTGTATGAAGGCATTTTATTATTGTCCCAGCAGCACCATCATGTATTTTTTTATCTAAACTCAGGGGACAGCCCTATGATGCATACAGGACAGTTTAGACGGAGAGAAATTTTAGGGAAGAGGAGATTCGGAAATTTTAATCTGACAAATATTGTAGATAAACGACAATTTTTGGCATGAAATTCTTCCTGTACAACATTCCAGTGGCTTCACATGTACAGTTTTCGTTAGTAGAATTACCTCAAACCCTGGTACTCAGATAAATCACCGCACCTTTTACAAGAATCGAATCCTGGGATCGGGGGTAGTTCTCTCTAAAAAAAATCTCATGGAAGCCACCTGTTCGGACTACAAACAAAAGCATAATAGCAGAAACAAATAAAAAAAATCCTAATTCAGTCGACTACCACAAAAGGAAATACGTTGAGCTGCTGTGAAGCCTTTTCTTGAATGATCGTAGATAGCCATTAATTATAAGGATTTTTCCGCAGCAAAACATTTAATACTAAAAAAGATTTATGTAGAAAAACACCTTCAAAACGCAGCAGCTTCTTCTACTAGAAGAATTTTTTGGAAATAATAAATATATTTAATAAAGTAATGAGTATTAATATTAAATTTCACTACAGGAAATTTATAGAAACGATCATTCAAGGAAAACGAAAATTGTTTATCAATATATCGTGGACGTCATGCTATAAGATGATCCACTTTGGGAAAAAAATGGCTTCAAAATTTGAACTGTTACTGAGATCCAGAGGGCTTCTAAAATTTTGTAATTTTTTTAGAGAAAGCTTTCAAAGAAAAAAATTCATAAATAATGAATGCGATAGAAGTATTAGTTTTGATAAAAATCAGTGCAATGGACATGATTTTATAGTGAGCAATAATATAAAGGCCCAAATTTTAACTCTAAACTGAAATAACCCAGACAAATCCATGACAAAAGATCTTGCCTAAGGGGAAAATTTCAAGGCTAATGTGGAGAAGTATCTCAATGAAATGATAATGTCAAAAAGATAATAAAAATTTGATAAAGAAAGCACATCGAAAAATAAAATTCCATACTAAGTGAATAAAAAATCTAACCATCAATAAATAATATCACTAGCGACTTGAAAATAAAGTTTTACAGCAATATTCGAAAGAAAGAGGAAACCAAGATAAAATTTACTGCGATGTTAACAATTCCATGCTGTATTTTAAACATTACAACAGTGAAAACAGACAAAGTAAAGTAACTATCCAAAAAGTTATTTACACTGATAATGAAGCTCAGAAACATATCCAAAATAATATAAACTAAAAACAGATTTTTGCAAGATTATTTTAAGAAGATTGAAGGTCTTACGGTAGAAAGTGATGTTTCTTGAACTTTCAAAGCTTGCTGTCTGAAATTTTCCAACTTCACCTTGTTAATGGGGGCACCTACGAAAAGTAAAAAATCATTTAGGGCAAGATAAAAATGGTGTGTAACATAAAAACGGCACATCTGAAATAGTTACATGATTAATTTTATCTTGTGTTTGATTTTATGTAAAAATTAAATAGAATTATTCCATATATCATGTTGTAAAAACAGTTTAAATAAATAATTGTGAAATGTAAAAGAAAATAATAATTTTTATTTAGAATTTTTAGCAAGGTACATGCATAAAGGAAGCCGTACACCCAAAACATTTCAAGGCTAACAAGTATATTGTTTGTTCAATTATATAAATTAGAAGTTTTGATGTATAACTTGCTTTAGTCCACTCATTAAAAATTTCTATGTTATTATAAAAACTAACCGTACTTAAACATTACTTGTCTAATTTTTGGACCTAGACAGATATTATTAGAATTTTGATAAGATCACAGTTGAATACCGCATGTAGGATTTGAACCCACGTCAACAGAAGAAGAAATCTGCAGACGTGAGCCTCAGCCAGCTTGGCCACGGGTGTGATGCCAATTTTCGGATATATTCTAATCAAATGGAAAATTTGCCGTAAGTGCAATGGAATACAGAAGTCCTTGGAAACTATTCATATTGTATCTGGTGCGAATGATGGCAAAAACTCTTGCGTTGATCATTCCATTTGACATTTGAAAAATCTTAAATAGGCTCTCTTTCATGCAATGCTTGTGAAATATTTGGCTTAAATGATAATAAACCTTTTGTCGGTGAATTAGCTTATCTTTTGATACATGAATCCTCTCCACTGTACTTCACTGAAAATATGTGGTAATTTTTAACCTATTAAGTCTGTATAATCCAAGTTCAGTGAGTAAAGTACTAACTGATTAAGAGAGTGGTCGCGTTTGCAATAATGCTACCTAAAAATTACTAATTGAGCCATCGGCAATGTGTTCCAGCAATGCTCTCATTAATTATGTTAATATTTCGAAGAAACAGGAAGATTTTTGAGGCGCCGACAATTTTGGACAACAAATTTTGCAACTGCACTTTTCAAATTCCCATCAAAGTGGCACAGCTGTTGATAGTTCACAATTTATTTTTGGTTGATATTTATCAATATTAACGAAAATCATTAATAATTATTTAAACCTTTACGTGTAAAAAAAACATGTATTCCTCAAACATTTATGAAAACAGAAAATTTAAAATGTAATTTCTTAAAACTTTAATTTATCCTTTTAATCTGATCCACTGTTTTGCATATGATACCACCCATCATTGCGCAAATTCTATTGAATGAAAAACCAATTCTCATGCAAATATTATTAGGGGTACCCATAGGTAATGCTGTTTTTGCGGTCATTACTTTTCACTTACTTATTAGAATTGCTGTTACATTCAGCTCACCCATCCTCCATATTCACTAGACTTTACCCCATCTGATTATCATCTTTTTAAATTCTTGAAGCACTCTTATGAAGGGGTCAAAAACACATTGGTTGATTTTTTTTTAAGTCAAAACTTCAGAATTTTTTAAAGCTGGAATACAAAACTGACAAAAAGATGGGAGGTCATACAAAACTGTGGTGACTATATAATTGATTAAGTGCCACTTAAAAAAAACTGAATTTATACTTTTACAGATAAAACGACATTACTTATGGGTATCCCTAATACAAATAGTGAAGACTAATGGAAGACGAAAAGATATTTCTTGTGCAAAATGGGTTAAGATATCCACAATTTGATTCTACATTAAAGCGTGAGCAAATTTCTATGTGGTTCCGTTTAGAAATAACGTATTAATATGTTGAAAAACATAAGAGTTATACAAGTAAACCTAATGCAGAACAACCGAATAAAATGTTCATATTATTTTTATAGTTAAGCATTTTTCTAAGGAGTGCTTGTAATAAAAATAATTAAAACAAGTTATTAATAATAAATTAATAATAAAAAAAATATTTCAATATTTCAAAAGAAAACCGGGCTTGAAACTTAATTTCAATAGAATAACACTTCCGCATTTAATTTTTGTTTGTTTTTTTTTTTGCGTAAAGTGTAATTGCATTCTTTATTTTATATACGCATAGGGATGGATTGCTTATTTCAAGGACATTTGGACTGTGTTTGGTGCTGACAAATCTATCTCTACTCTCTGCTACTTGGTCGACGACACTACTGAGAGGCCACAAGATTTTAAAGTTAAGTTTGCAACTGATATAATTACATTTGTTATTACAGTATCATAAGTTATGATTATTTTTCATCAATTCTGGTCAAATATAAAATAAATATACAAAAGTGTTTACACATATGTTGCTAAAAGAATAATATTGAATTTTGCACAGCAAAAACGACGAGTTTCATTTAAATAACAGTGTAAAAATATAATAAAAATTTAAAATTGTTTACTTACCAATATAACTTAGTAGCACTGGTAGGAAAATGAGACCATGAGCTGCACCAAAGAGGACAATTCCCAGGTACATTCGGAAGTAAAATACTTGGAATATTTGACTTTTTGCAAATGCTAAAACCAATATTCCACCAAATTTAGTTAATGTTATTCCAGAAAATACTGAACTTCCCATTTTCGTTAAAGAATCTGCTGCTCTCTTCTCCCTAGTGCCTTGTACGGATACTGAGAAGCTGTGAACTAAGTGAGAACAGAACTCTACTGATATTCCCACGGCCATTACTAAATTCACTAATGAAACCGCATTTAGGGAAATATTCCAGTAATACATAAGTCCTCCTATATTGATGACTATCATGGTGATAGTAATCACAACCACCAAAGATGAATGAATATCAAAGCCCATGAGTAGGAATGTAACTATAAATATCGCCAAGACAGATATTCCCATGCTCTGTAATGTGTCCGGCCACATTGTCAAATATTGTTCATAAAATACATAGAATATAGAGTATGGGAACACTTCTACTTCCATGGCTTGGGCAGGGCTCACCCCTTGCATAACTAACTTTCCTTGGATCATGTGCGTTATATTTCCAGCTATTTTCCTAGCGCCTCGTAACGCTTGGTAATAGTCCGATGAAGTCTTCAGTATGGTGTGATAGGCCATAAAGTAGGATGCTTCAACTTTTGAATTGTTTTTCTTATCTAGTAAGAAGTTTACAGCATGACCGTATGCAGCATGACCTGCTTTTGCGCAATGCTCATCTGGATTATCTTGAAGGAAAAATGGTAAGTAGTGTTTAAAAGAATCAGCGTCTGGTCTCTGCAGCGAGTTCTTTGTGATGTGGCATTTTTCACATGCGTAATCTGAAAATGATTAGAGATTACAAAAAATATACACATTTGCACAAATTTATACTCACATTGGTGAGGACAAAAACTCCCGTTATTTTGAAAGGTCTGACAACAATTTGAGGAGATCCAATCAAAATAATCATCAATCCAACTAGATGCTGGACGTGCAATGTAAGTAGAATTAGGTCGTTTACTGGCGGTATATATTTGAGTAATTAGACTGTCATCGTTGCAGTGCTGCCCAGCACAGATCAAATTCTGGTGCACAGTCTGAGATAAATTTAACCCGGGCTTTAAAACAAAATACATTGGTGGCCCAATGCTTAAGTATTTATTTAGTGCTTTGAAATATTTCAATACAAAACTGTCTTCGGGCATTGAAAGTTCCTGATCCAATCCAATATCTATACGTGGGGCAACTGCAATACTGGAGCAAAGCCAACCATAAAATACAATCATAACTACGACCCGAACAGTCTTTTTCATTAGAAAAGGCACGTAAATAGATTTGAAAAATTTGTAGAGTAAGCCCTCTTGTTGTGGGGGATGATCCCGTTTCTTTCCGCGAATACAGCAGATAATGTCAAATCGATTCTCAGCCTGCCTTTTTGTATCAAGTGTTAAAAGACTCACGAAACAAGTTATTTGCAATATGAAGTCAATTAAGAGCGCCATACCCGCATATAGCGCAAATGCTTTTACTGCTGGCATATCTGACAGTCCTCCTAAGAAAAAGCAGCAACTTTCACTGACTGATGTGAGTAACATAGAAGGTCCAACCCTTCCCAATATGCGACCAATATGCTCTTCATGAGTTTCATTTGGCTTTCGCCCATCTCTCTGGTAAGTTTGAACCAATATAAATATATTG
>QYTT01085411.1:14312-26931 GCA_006980735.1 Dasypogon diadema | reverse complement strand
TCCCGTTATTTTGAAAGGTCTGACAACAATTTGAGGAGATCCAATCAAAATAATCATCAATCCAACTAGATGCTGGACGTGCAATGTAAGTAGAATTAGGTCGTTTACTGGCGGTATATATTTGAGTAATTAGACTGTCATCGTTGCAGTGCTGCCCAGCACAGATCAAATTCTGGTGCACAGTCTGAGATAAATTTAACCCGGGCTTTAAAACAAAATACATTGGTGGCCCAATGCTTAAGTATTTATTTAGTGCTTTGAAATATTTCAATACAAAACTGTCTTCGGGCATTGAAAGTTCCTGATCCAATCCAATATCTATACGTGGGGCAACTGCAATACTGGAGCAAAGCCAACCATAAAATACAATCATAACTACGACCCGAACAGTCTTTTTCATTAGAAAAGGCACGTAAATAGATTTGAAAAATTTGTAGAGTAAGCCCTCTTGTTGTGGGGGATGATCCCGTTTCTTTCCGCGAATACAGCAGATAATGTCAAATCGATTCTCAGCCTGCCTTTTTGTATCAAGTGTTAAAAGACTCACGAAACAAGTTATTTGCAATATGAAGTCAATTAAGAGCGCCATACCCGCATATAGCGCAAATGCTTTTACTGCTGGCATATCTGACAGTCCTCCTAAGAAAAAGCAGCAACTTTCACTGACTGATGTGAGTAACATAGAAGGTCCAACCCTTCCCAATATGCGACCAATATGCTCTTCATGAGTTTCATTTGGCTTTCGCCCATCTCTCTGGTAAGTTTGAACCAATATAAATATATTGTCAACGCCAACTGCAAGCACAAGGAAAGGTATAACTTCTACAATGATAAGTGTAGCTGGAACTCCAATATATCCGAAGAGACCCACCGATGATACCACAGAAGCTAACACAATTACAACTCCTCCGACTCCAAGTGTAATTTTGCTGTCTATTAAAATTCGACTAAATTCTTCTACGTGTCCTAAAGATATCGCTATGTAGGCAAACATGATCAGATATGATACTAAAATTGTAGAAACGTCCGATTGCGATTCTCTATTCAGTTCATCTTCAATTGAACGTTCTGAAGTGAATGCTATATCCATGTTGCTGCCTTTATTGTTCTTGGTGTAGTTTAACATGAAATCAACATATCGTTTTTCCCACTTAGTTGCAGGTTCCAATTTACTCTTGTTGTGATGATTATTCACAAGGAACGTTAAAATAACGGCTGAAGCTTTCTCATAGTGTGTGTTCCCCGACAGCTGTTCTCCTGGTTTTAAAAATCCACCCAGAGCAATGGCAGGATCAATAGGCCCGCCATAGGGAGCCAGGCAATCCGGATTATACGGATTCCCAAAACATTTGACTAAATAATCCAAGTAATTTACCTAAAAATATTATGAGGTTAAATAGATATAAAGCTGCATGTTCCATTTCAAGCAACAGACCTCGAATCCGCTATCTTCATCAGTTTCATTGAATTTTTCAATGTCGTCTTGAAAATATCCCCAAATGGACTGAACCACACAATCGGATGGCTTTGTTGGCCCCGTAAACTCAGAGGTTAATGGTGCATAACAAATTTTTTCGATCGAATTACCTTCTTCAGCTCCGATAGCTAGAATTCATTTTGATATAGAGAAATCATTGTATAAAACAGAAAAATATGACTAATACCTTTAATTTGTTCCTGTAAATCGAAGACTTTTAACAAGAAATCATGATGAAATGCGGGACCAAAAGTAATGGGTCCATTGGAAGTATTATGAACAATATCCGGTAAGTCAACAGCCTTGACAATAATCTATAAGAAGTATCGTTAGTATTGTCTACTTTAAACATATCGAAAATATTTGTATGCCAACCCATTCACTGCCATAATTAGCAGAAAAGCTTTCATAAGAGAGAGCTTAAAAGCTAGTTGACAGCGAATGTGTTTAATAAGTAGGGAAGACCGAATTTCTTTGGCAAGCAGAGTGCTCTCCTATATTGCCCTCTTGCGTGCACACAAAAAATATCTACTTGTTGTTTACGATTAAGCAACACGATCTTCCCAACATTTGACTCAAGTAAAAAAGTTATTAAATAAACCTGTTCAATTCTGTAGAAAGGTTCGAAATGGGAATCGAAGTATTCTCGTTCAATACGTGACCGTGATTGTGGAGATGCCCATAATTCGACTGGATCAGTAGTTACGTATAAGAACTTGATTCCAAAGCCCAACACAATAACAAAAATCATTCCTAAAAGTCGTTGACCTATTAGGCGGAAATTCTTAACCTTTACTTATTTTCTTACCAATAAAGAGTGTTGCCCCAGGATATGTAGCAAAGAATTTACCCAAAGTAGTAAAGAAATTCTCAAGACATTTTTCTGTTCTTGCTCCTAGTCTCTCAAAATATCCCGACTCACCCTCTGTGGAATTTATAACTTCGGTTTGTACTGCATTAAGTTCTTGATCACCTTCCCAGGACACACCTATGAATGTAATATTCCATAAAAATGTAGAAATCTATTATATTTAAGGGAGTCGTATTCTTATGAGTTAGCTAAAGCTTTTGAAACACCTTGAAAGGTGTGCATTGCATAGCTAAATAAATCAGGAAACAAGGTAAGGAGATGAGGGAACAAACAGTATATAATTAACTAAAACTGTGAATTTAAGCAAAGTCTACAAGGCGAAATGTTAGTTAATAATTACCAGAGACTGTACAACATTTTGTCTCACATACAATTACCAAACACAAAAAATTAACTACATCAAATAACATTGCACATACTAGATCTCTTTGACTGTAGAGGTGAATCCTCACGATCGTCATTATTTTTGTGTCCAACAGCCAACCTCCTTCCAACGCTAGGATTCAAGCGTCTGCTACCATCGTCATCACTCATCATACCTACTAGATATTTGGTAAAAATGAAAGAAAACTTTATGTACCATAACCGTTAAGAAATTTGTTAATATTATTGTACCAGCCTAATCCATTCAAAAAGAGTAATTTGATCAAAGAATTTACGTTAAAGTTTACACTTTACTACGATTTAACTTTTAATCTATCTTTATTCAAATAACTTTTATATTATAAACAATGGCAAATTTTGGTAGATATAGTTTTTGAATCAGCAATTTCGGTCGATAGATATTTCCCAATATCATGCAATTATGCGAAAGTTTTTGAAACATGAGAAGCCGATGATATTCATCAAACAGAATTTAAGTATAGTTTTATTAAAAATAATTCCCCATTTGCATTGTTTGTAGATAGGAGATAGATGGTGTAAGAACCGATGACCTATTGCAATATAATGCTCTTATATTTTGGGAAGAAGACAATGCAATTCATACAGTAAAGAATATAAAGAATATGATCTTGAAAAATATGCCTCAGATCCAACTGGGGAAAAGCAGATAAGCATAATGTTTGCAATGTGAAAATCTTACTTATAGAGATGCATTTTTCTGAAATCTTTTCACAACGCTTCTTGTAAAAATTCAAAATTCGCATTGATATATAGTTTAGTTTCAGAAAAAATAGTTGTTTTGTGAGATGTTTTTATATACACGAGATTCGTCTGTATTGTATGGTCAATTCAATACTAATTCTTCAGTTATTTGTAGGGAGAGAGCTTCATCTCACAATAATGCTATTATAAGCAACGCTACTGAAATCATTACTTTCGATCAATTAGTTCTGAAACGTCCTACTTTGGAATTTCCCTGTATGATTTTATTTTATTGACTTTTACCGCGCCTTTGCAAGGGTCAATATTACTGACGCTGTCGCTGTCACAGTCGCTGACACTGACTGATACAAACGCTTATTGTCTCGTCATTAATACTGGCAAGCCGGTATTGTCGACATAGTTTTCGAGTCAGTACTGACTTGCCAAGAATTTGAAATTTGTGAAAACAAAAATGGGTGAAACTGCAATTTTTATAGGTAAATCTAAAGAAACGCTAAAACAGAAAAGACGAATATTGCAATTTTTAATCATTTTGGTAATAATTTTTTAGGATAGTGACAGAAAATTAACTTGAAGCGAGATTTGAAAGAATGGGCAAAAATAGTAGCAAAGATAAAATCTGGTTGAAATTACCTTGAAAATGAACTAAATGTCGACTACATCTGGTATCAGTTATTTCACAGTTGTGGCCAGCGATAGCCGTCAGTAATACTGACTTGTTAAATGACAGGTAAGAAAGGCAAATTACACACACGCGTATAAATCGGAATAAATGTTTTCAATTGTATTTCGGTCATTTTTAATTATCAATATCTTTTGATTATTCCTCATACTGATTTTAATTTACCATTGCGATTGCCTTTAATAAGAGCAGTTTTCCCAATATTAAAACATTCTTAAAATTATATATGGACGAAGATTAATGTGCAAAAAATCATATATTATTCAAGACGTAGACCATTTGTATAAAATCACAATTGATCCTTATTTCCTCATTTTTTAAAATGCCCATAATGTAGGTAAACAAAAAAGAATTATTTTCGGTTCTAAAAAAAATAAACGAAGCGATTTAGAGGATTAAAAGCAAAAGCAGAAATTTTTAGTTAGTAATTATATTTGGAAAAGATTTTTTTTATCCCCAAAAGGACGTCATATAATCAATTTTGCAATTATTATCGTTAGTAACAGTTTTGCAAGATACAGCAGTAAGTGTTAAGTGGCGTCTTTTTTGAAGAAGACCTTAGAAAATTAATATAAATACATTTATTTCTTATTTTGATATAAAATTGTGTAATGAATTAAGTAATAATTTTCTCAGCCAGAGGAAATAAGGAATAAATTGTGATAAGTGTGTATTCCTAGCCAATCTAATTTAATTTTCAATGTTTCCATGTTATTACTACACATGATTTTGCAAACGGATAATTTTAACGGTCCAATGACTGCTTTTGGTGAGCTGGACTGAATCTCCCAAGTAAATAATTAAAAAAAAATATATATATATATAAATCGTATTTATAAAAGAAGAAACAAGATTTTCCTTTCTTTGAATACCGCGAATAGATCTTTTGCACTGGGAAATCTTGCTTAGGCAACAATACCAATCCAATAAGATTAAATATGCTTGTAACAAATAACAAACACAATTTTACATGCCTTGATAATATTTAAAATATAGTCAATGTAATATTGAGTTTTTGTATGAAATATTTTTATATATCACGTCCCCAAATCCTTCCTCAAGACTTTGTAAAAGTGGATGCTGTTGTAATGTGTACCATTTGTGTCTTGTTTCAATAATAAAAATTATCGCCCTATGTAAATTCCTTGAAGGAATGGGTTAATTTAAAAAAAATACCTATTTAACCACCTTAATACCCACACAAAATTTAAAGAAACCAGAAAAATGTCACCCCAAATATTTAAAAATATAAAATATGCATGAAATTATCAAAAAAAATACCTTCAGCTTTTTTAGATGGAAACAGGCAAACTCCCATTAAGAAAAGCAATGTCCCGACAAGAAACACAACTAACATTATCACAGAATATGCATCGAATCCTCCAAAATTAAATGGTTGTGGCTTAGGTGGCTCCGGTGGTGGCTTGGGACATGATGCCTCACAGTCAACACATGAACAAGCAGGTGTTTTATCCTGTAATTCGAACTCAAATAAAAATTTAAAAATATATATATATTTACATTCTGCGTACATTTAAAGGTTGATTGCAAGGAAATGTTTTTGGATCGTGAGGATAATAACCATGAATCGTATTGTTATCTGGATGTGCAACATAATTTATTTGAAATGGAACAAATATATTTCCTTCAGCATCCCCCATAAAGTGGAACCATTTCTTTGGGCTACATCTTGAAGCTCCATATTCTCCACACATCAAATCTAAAGCTAGTTGTCCGGTTGAGGGAACGGACACCTTTTAGAAAAATCCCGTTAATATATGATAAATAAGATAATGTAAATCGAATTGCAACATACCTGAGAGCACGATTTATATGTGTTATTCAAATATTTCTCAGTTATATGCAAATCAATGGCTGTAATGTATTCTTTCCCTAAAATAAATTAAATTGTTAGAGAATAAAAGTGAGTTCGAAACAAATTAATTCAGCTTACCATCTTTATTAGATTCTTTCTTTAAGACATGAATAAAAGAGGACTGATTTTTTCCACATGTAAAATCACACATGTGACGAACTAAATTTGCCATACAGGACGGACAACGGTCTAAGAAATTTGCTGCTAATTTTATATTGGTATTCAGGACTGTAATCTGTACAAAAGAGAAAAATATTGACAATTTACATATTAGCAAAACAAAATAAATTGATAAGCTGTATAAAACTACATGAATAAAACAGGAAACATAATAAACGTTTTTCAGCATCAACGAAAGATAAATGTAGATTTCATAGAAAATAAAACACTAAAATCATATGGAAATTTCAACAGGAAGAGCTAAAAGCATTAAAAAGTAAGAAATGTCGTAAAATATGGGAACGCCGGATAACGTTCACTGTGCTTCCTCCTTCAGTTCTTACATCAAATGTTTTTCAAGAACTTTTTAGCTATACAATAGATAAGTAATTAATTTTTGTAACAAAAATACACCACATGTAAAAAATGGAAAATACCGGCAGTGAAAATTTTCTAGTCAAATATCCTTGATCCTTGGTCACTTATCTCTGCTCTTAATAGATCAATAATGAGTAATACTCTATTCCTTTTTGACTAAAAGTTATCTAATTTGAGAGTTGATCGTTAGTTACATTATACAAAATACTATAAGAAAATTTGTATAATCTGATTGATAATATGATCAGATTATACAAATTTTCTTATGATATATTTCATGTTAATATAGTTTTGGTAGGAAGTACAGTTTGAAGCATTTAAACTATATTGTAGTTAAAGTAGTGCCACATTCTTTTACGCAGTAAAATATTCAGCACACTTTCTTAGGAAATAATCTAATCTTCAATATCACTAAGCAAACACTGCTAACTGATAAACTTGAAAATTGATTTCTTAAGCGATACTATTTAAACGTTAGCGTATCAGATGCACTGTAAAAAGTATATGATCAGGAAATGAATCATAGATATTTTATTGCAAACTCTATGAATTACGTCTAAACATCTCAGGCTTGCTGCTTGCTTATCCAATACATCACGCTATAGAATATTGGCGAGAATGATAAGTGTGCCCTCACTAAGAATCCGAGGAGAAATCGAACTTAATTGAATTCCTGCAAGACAAGCTCCAAATGCATTAACAAATAACACTTCTAGCTTCAGATATTACATAAAAGTACAATTAACCCTTCTATCGATCTGAAGTAGGTTAAGAAACTAATGAAAAATGCATTTCACTTTGCTCTATTTCTTTGTTTAAGAGAATTTACATTTCTCCTTCTTGTGTATAACGTTACTGTTAGCGTAAAGTGACATATATAATATTTAAAAGCTATCGTGACAAATTTTTATGGGTAAACCCTTTAATTGTAGCTAATGATGGCACCTTGTTATCCGTACAATTGTTTAATAATTGACAAATTTCATACAAAACCATGAATAAAGAATAAATTGAAAACGCAATTTGTAGGTATCGTTAAATGTAATCAATTCCGTACTAATATTATCGTTACTTAATTATCAAATTTCTTGGTTAGGGACGTTTTGAGGCCTCGAGAGTTCTACAATCCTTTAAGTAGATGCAGAATATAACCTTAAAATATTATACTAAGATTTAAAGAAAAAAAGTTTCATTCAATTTGTTTTACTTTACATGGAACCCACCGTATGGGGTATTTGTTAGCTGTGCGACTGATCAAGATGTATTAGTAATTTCGGCTGAAACAAAGCTTCACCTGGCAAAATGCCCATACACTTTTTTAATCAGCTCATCACGAGCAATAACGTGGTGTACTTGGTACTAGCTTGATACGAAACACCCTGTATTATACATACTAAATATTTTCGAAAACTGCTAGAGTATATGGAAAGAAGATGAAAATTAATATTAAAGCTCTATTGACCGAAATATAAATTATACGTTTAAGCCAGAAATGTCATTATCAATAAAAACGCTATTCTAATTTGTCGTAATTAATGCAATTTAAAGCAATAAAAATATGAAGGAACAGTGTAAGGAGAGTATTATTAAAAATCCACTCTATCCGAATGGTTGAATAGCAATTATAGAGCTATTTGCAGTGAATGAACTAGTCGATTAACCTACATTAAATCTCATGTTTTGGATATTTATTTAAACGTCAGAAATTCATTTCATATCCTCATTTTATCGCACTAAGCATGAAAGCAATACCTTTCAATATTTCATTGAAATATTAGTTCCAGTTTTCCAGTCCCTCCAACAATTAACTGTGAACTACGCTTATCCTGTCTAATAAAACTGAAGGACATAACACACAATAATTGGAAATTAATTTAGCTTTTATGATATCGATTACTCTCTGTTCTCTGAAACAAATATTGAAGAAATATGAAACAAAGTTGTACAGATTAATCCGAACAATTTCTGACAACTTTCTGTGTTCGGTGACACTCCAAGGGTATGCGAAGTTGATCTGATAAGTGTTTATTGATGGCAGTCAGATTTTGTCCAACAATTTTAAACAACTTTTCTTTTCTGATCTCTATCCTTATCCTTAAGGCAAAGCGTGAAAAGTATCATTTGTGGATTTCTAATATAGAGATTACTTTTTTGCGTTTCATTTATTATGAAAATACAAATAAATAGTGTGAAATAGTATTTAATTTAGAAAAACGACTTTCAAAATGTCAAAGTTTTATCTAATTATATTGTGTGCTTCGTGGAATATCAAATCTGATTTGCGGTTGCACCATAAAATTGGCTCCTCAATGAAAAAATTGTCCGAAGTTGTACAAACTAATCTGAACACTTTTAATGGTTTTAATAAAGTCGTACAAAGTCCTCCGAGTACTCCGGGCAGTGGCCTATTGCACAAACGTAATATTGGAGATGATGTTAAGTTAGATTATGAGTCCGTTCTTTGGAACTTGTCCAATGCTGACAACGAATTATTTTCCTCTAAGGCGTTTTTGCAAGTCAAACGAATGCGAGAATTTAAGTAATTGTCATAATGGGACTGGAAAAGGTTATCAAGCTCTTTTAGAAGACAGGAGTTGAAACTAATGGCTTATAATTTAGATAGGTCAGTGTGCCAAACACTTTTTTCGTCTAAAAATAAATATTTAAGCAACTGTTTGGAAAGTAAGTCTTTATAATCATTTCATGTGAAATTTTTTAACACTTAGATGCGGTAAATTTCACTTTAGAATAAAATTCAATTAAATACTTGATTCGGATGAAACAACTGTTTTACCGAACTTTATTAATTTCTCACTTGTTAAATGATTTACATAAATTGCTCCAAGAAACAAGCTTGTAAAACATTTCTAGATGCATGTAATTTAGAATGATTACCTCGTACAATCGCAATAATTACCTGCGCTTCATCACAACATAACTGTGCTGGTTCATTGTTGTCCAGTAAGTGGGAACACCGTTCCTTAAGTAACTCTTGGCCTGTTGTTGAAAGATTTTTGGGAGGGCCGGAATAAGGACAGTACTGTTGTCCATTTGGAGTTTTGTTGCATATGCCATACCACACACATTGACCATCATCCTGAAAAAGAAAGGAAACATTAGTACAATAATATGTAATGATCACTCTTATCTTACTTCCATTGAATAAAATTATATTTTCCAGTAACCTGGGCAAATTTTGGTTTCAAATGCCTAAACCCTAAACTTGTTTAGAATATTAAAATATATATACTACAAAAAGCATCATTTTTGATTTATTTCACGATCAAATAAGATCTCATTTTAAAATAAATTACAAAAATCTAATACAGAGTTGCACTAATATCCCCATTGCAATCTGTTTTTTAAATTATTAAATCTTATCGATGATCCAATGCTCAGATATATGAAACCAAAATAAAACACTGAGTCATTGCTTCATTAAACAATAATTTCCAGCCTTTGGCAAGTTTATCAATAGAACTCTTACTCATTTTATATCATTCACAGAGTGCACGGGCGGCTAAAATTCTGGCAAAACGCAATTGCAACTGAAATAAACAAATCGGAGATGTAGACGGAGGAGAACGTTTTCTTAGTCCAATTTTCAAAAGGTTAAAGTTTGAAGCTCGCGGTTACATAAAGCACTGCAATTTTTAGAATTCCGTAATATTCATTGGCAGTGCGCTTGCATTTAATATGTGGAATACTTTTAAATTGCTTTGGATAAATGATTAAACTCATTAAAGTGTGGTTAATGACTACAAATTACAAACCATTGTAGTGTGATTGTAATCAAAAGTTACTGCGCATTAACAAAAAGGTTTCTGTTTATCAATTTCACGTTGTTCTACATTTAATGGTATTCGCTGACGTCATGAAATTTCTCACAATTTTCAGATTTGATCACTTCAAAAATAGATTTGATAACATTGCAAATATATATACCAACTTTCCATACACACACACACACACACGCCTAATTAATGTATAAATAATTGTTTGCGTGGTATAATATAAATAATATAAGCTGCTTTATATGAATGTAAAATCCTAAAAAAAAATCATAAATTAATCAAATAAAATGTAAGCAATGATTAAGCATTTTACATCTGCAGGAATCATTTCTTGCCTCTTCGTAACTGATACATACTTTTGATCTTTTCTTGAAGGAAATATTTCTAGTTTTAATTGCAATCTTTCTGGCTAACTATGATCCTTTACCAAATTTTCCCAACACAATTTGAAAGTGTCCTGGAAGCCCGATAATCTTTTCATCTACACTAAACTAAATGTTTTATGTTTAGCAAATAGATTGTCAAACTATATCGAAGGTCTTAGAAATATCCAGGGTAATGATCTCAATCTCATCAAAATTATGGAGGTAATAATTTCAACGGTTAATTAGAATATAAACTTTTAGTTGAGTAGTTGCTGATTGCCTTATTAATTCTACATTAGTACATAAATCCCAAGGCCTTAAATATAATGGCAGCTATGGTAATTGGTTTGTATCTAGAAGGATCATTAGTTTCTCCTTTTTGAGAATTGACTTATGCTCAGATAAATTTTCGTGGTAATTAAAGGTTCGTGATATTAACGAAATAATTTACTGAGGCATTTAACTGAGCAACACTTTAGTAATAGGATGCGAAATTCAGTAGTTTTTTTGGTAATGTAAAACTGCATAAAATTTTTGAATACTCCAAGTATGCTAAAGAGAAGGGTTTCTTGATATGCACAAAAAATATGTTGTAAAAATGAAATAGTTTTTTATCGTTTTGACGAGAAGCCAAAAGTCTTGGGAAACTTTTTGATTAAAAAAAATCTTAGTCTAACTTTTAACTACGGATTTCGGCTGGTTTTACATTCTACAATTAAAGTCTCTACGTAACTTTAAACGGACGGTAAGCTCAAAAAATTGTTGTGACATAAAATGACTGAAAATGCCAGAATGATCACCAACTCAGAATTCACATCGCTAAAAGTTATTTCTATTTTGTATTTAGAATAGCGAAGGCTTATGTTATGACGAAAATCCTCTATCCCGCACATTTTTTATCAATTTTTTTTTATTTTACTAAAGATAAGTCAAAAAATTACAGCACTCTAGTTAAAATTTTGAAACTTGTTTGAAAAGTACAATAAATTATTATAAAACTTCTGATATGAACTAAAATATAGTAGATTCATTTAAATGACATTCAGTGGGTACATAATGTCGGCAAACTTTCAAGGAAACTGTGCCTATAATTTCCAAAACTTACTGAAAACTTTTTAGGAAACAAAAATTTTACGTGACGGATTTGGATACGTAAAATCTTAAGGTTAAATCGAAATAATGCTTTCTACATAATTACTCATTCAACTCTGCCACGCATACGTAATACAAACTTGTGGGCAAGGTTTGATTGCTTTTGAATATTAATGAAATTTAAGAGCGATTGCTTTTAACACTCATTACTTATGAAAAAAAAAGACAATCCATAAATATTCTCCTTTGATAGGTACTACGCACTGATTTAAAACTAATTTTATATGAAATATGAAATTAAATATCAAAAATTAAAAAGAAAAAAAAATTAATAAACTGAAAAATAGTCACACTGTGTGAAAAATTGTCAAAATTGATTATATTGTTTATTGATCAAGATCGATTATCTATCAACCCCTCCGGTACGATTGTCAAATGTAGTTGATAACCACCACCTTGCATCTTAGCTGTTTTAAGAATTCAGGTATCCTCCATACCAACAAAAGGTACTATCTTGGAGGTGCAGATAAAGGTCATAAACATTTTTAAGATATTTCAATTTGTGTTTTTTTAACACCACTGCATGTGTACATTTTGAAAGAAAGATCATTTTCTACAAAAGTAAAAAATGTGAAACGAAATAGGTCAGATATCACTAGGCGACAAATATCCACCGTGGGGAAGATGAATGTAATACAAAAAAACCATCTTCGATTGCTTTAAATTCAAGTAGTACTTGACACGCAGTAGCCTACTAATTTTTTGCCGCATCATCATTGCGCTATTTATTCAATGTCTTATGAGTGATTTATAAAAAA
>QYTT01085411.1:0-14292 GCA_006980735.1 Dasypogon diadema | reverse complement strand
TGGATACGTAAAATCTTAAGGTTAAATCGAAATATTGCTTTCTACATAATTACTCATTCAACTCTGCCACGCATACGTAATACAAACTTGTGGGCAAGGTTTGATTGCATTTTGAATATTAATGAAATTTAAGAGCGATTGCTTTTAACACTCATATTCTCCTTTGATGGGTACTACGCATGAAATATGAAATTAAATATCAAAAATTAAAAAGAAAAAAAATTTAATAAACTGAAAAATAGTCACACTGTGTGAAAAATTGTCAAAATTGATTATATTGTTTATTGATCAAGACCCCTCCGGTACGATTGTCAACTGCAGTTGATAACCACCACCTTGCATCTTAGCTGTTTTAAGGTCATTTTGCACATATCTTTGATAGGGTATTATTTTAGTTAACCTGTTTTCAGGGGATTTTCAACGAAAGTAGGTATATTGAAATTCGTCCGCATTTGCAGTTATATATTTTGAAATTTTTTGGATTTTTACAAAAGATGCTGTATTTTTAATTTACAATATTGAAATTTTTAGTTACCCCGCATTTAAAAGAAATTTAAGAATTCAGGTATCCTCCATACCAACAAAAGGTACTATCTTGGAGGTGCAGATAAAGGTCATAAACATTTTTAAGATTGCGTTTTTTTAACACCACTGCATGTGTACATTCTGAAAGAAAGATCATTTTCTCCAGAAGTAAAAAATGTGAAGCGAAATAGGTCAGATATCACTAGGCGACAAATATCCACCGTGGGGAAGATGAATGTAATACAAAAAAACCATCTTCGATTGCTTTAAATTCAAGTAGTACTTGACACGCAGTAGCCTACTAATTTTTTGCCGCATCATCATTGCGCTATTTATTCAATGTCTTATGAGTGATTTATAAAAAATGTCTTATTCTTCATCCTGAAACAAATTTTAATAAATTTTTAATCTCAAGAGGTTCTTAAAGCTAGAATTATATAAACGTAACAAAATATGTGTATGAAAATCATAAAAACACTTAACTTGATGTCAGTGTTATTCAGATCGGCTGTCTACAAGAAAAAAAAACTAGCAACGAAAAACTAAGTTGGTCAGTGATTCTTTTAATATTCACAACTTTCAGGTCAACAGTCTAAAGACACGACAAAACTACGAAGTCAAGTGAAGGCTAGATGAGTTTTATAAATCTGGTTTATGATTACAATTAAAAGTGAATACCTCATAAGGGGAAGCTATGAGTTTTTAAAAAAATTGTCCTTTCGTCTGTTTATTATTTAGGCAATATAACTAGTAAAAAATAATAAGCACTGTTTATTTTGCATATAGTTTTTAAAAGAAAATGGAATGATTATTTTTAAATATCGCATCTTTATGCAGAATTAAGACGGAAACGTTATGCCGAAAATTAAGCCTTCTTTAAAATTATGCAAAATGTTAGTTGATCAAATAAAAAGTCGACCTTTGATTTATATTTTAAATTTTCGATGAAATCATTAAATATTCGCAATTATAATGTAGTTAGTAATTGGCAAAAACTATGAAAATAATAACTTTGGCGTGTAAAAGCAGATATATTAGTTTTTTTCCAATAAAAATGTCTGGTTTTCACATAGTTCATTCAATTGTGACGTGAGTGTGGTAATTTTTTTTCATAGAATTTCAAATAGGTATCTGTTATCAAAATGAAGACTTGCAGAACCTGATTTTTCACAATTTTTTTTTACTTATACACATTACAGAATTACGAACTTGCAGGAGTTTTACGCAAACAATAAATAAAAATGTCTTATGCAATCAGACTACTTGTATAGACAGTAAAGAAATGACTAAATGAGTTGAATTTTAATTCCTGTTCTTTAGTGTACAAATTTTATGAATACACTTTTAGATAATTCTTATTGATAAAATTATATTAACTATTTGTGACTTTTATAGTAGGATCATATATATTTGCTTTCATTTAAGTTTTAATTAGATAAGCAATTTGTATTCATTGAAATAAAGCAAAATAATACCCTACTGACTCATCGGATTAAGTATAAACCCGTTAAGCCAGTTATTAGGGCATCACCTATTTCGAGATATTTAATGAAATGCAGAGTGAGATTCTTTCGCAAGTTTTTACGTATTTATAAAAACATTATCAACCACATGGTACACCTCTATGACGTTAACTAGTACTTCATGTACTTGCTTTAAATAAATTAATAAAATCAGATTATTTAAAATCTGTAATACACACACTGCAATGAAATTTAATAATTTCCAAAATATCACGCGTTGACTACAGTTTCTGTACGAAATTAAAGTAAAATTCGTGTCAAAATGTGTACTTTGACTTTAAATTCACTTTAGTTTCATATAAAATTTCTAGATGCTGAGATATTCCCAAAATTGTCTTTTACAAAATTCCATAATTTAAATTTTTGTGTTTAATAGGGTGTCAAAATAAGAAGTGTAAGTTTGAATTGAGCGCCATCATAAAATTTTTAGAGACGGAGTGATATACGGTTGGACAATGTGTTTTTGTTGTTTTTATAAACGTAATCAGAATTTACTAGGGATAATGTACCGAATAAAACTGTAATTAGGAATATAATAAAAAATGAAATATAATGGTGTGCTCCATGCTCGTAGTGGCCGGTCAACAAATCGCATTGCTTCCGTAAATGAAAATGCTGAAAAAATCACTTTAGTTTGTTATTGATCTCAACAATTGAAAGCTACCCGTGGTAATTATTTCATACAAACTGACACCTCAATTGGAAATAATTATTTTGCAATTTGCTTCTTGGACCATAAAAAATCCATTTTTGCTTTCACAGCCACAAATATTTTTTTTAGCTTTACCCATTTCTTTAGAACAAGTCTGTTTACTTCAATTTATTTTCACATTTACTGATAAAATTCAGGTAAACTAGTTTCAAGACTATTCGAGGGGCTTCACTCAGATATTTCAATACCAAAATTTAAGAAAGCAGAATTACCATTAGGAGCGAAAATTTTTTTCCATGAGTTACTGATTTTTCGATATTTATATTCGCTTCAGTTAATGACTTGTTCCATCCGGTACACTATTTAGGAAATCGTAAAAAATACGTATTTGTGTTGGTGTCATTACCTGAGAAAATGAATATTTTAGATCAGTAGTTCAGTAATAGCAAAAGCGTAGGATAATTTGTGTCCATCACGCTCAATCAAACAACGATACAACACGTAAAATTAGTATGCAAAAGTATAATTGAGCCGATTATTTTGAAAGTGGCCTAAGTCCACTTTTACAGTCATAGGAAAAGTATATTTTAGAGGACTTAAATTACACTTAGATAAATTTCGATTTTTAGCAAAGTTAGAAATTTGACTTAGGCCACTATCAAAATAATCGACGTAATTACCTTTCTTTGGGTATGTAAAAAAGTACTTATATCTAGCATAATACTGATAATAACAGAAATAAAGCAAAGATTAACAGTATTTGAGTCAAGATTAAAGATGTCCTATCCAACACAATCGAATGACCCCACGGTCAACTTTGCAACGCAAGAGTTGATGCCAGCAGACCATTTGAGCATTGATCAAAGAGCAAAACGACGCCATTTCTTTAATACAATCATCTTTAGTGATGAAGCACATTTTCTTCCTATCGATTATGTTAATATTGCGGAAGTTTTGCATATGGAGAGAGGAGAACTCATATGTGATCAAAAGAAGCACCGATGCAGCCGCAACGAGTCACAATTTTGTGCGGATTATAGACTGGAGGATCGATTACCTCACACATACTATGCCAATAGAGCCTTTAGGGTTCATGTGTGTATTATCTTGACACGGTTATCAACTTTACAAAATCTCAAACTGTTAATAACACTAAGAGTGTGAAAATTATGTGATTTTAACAAGATGTGACAATACATGTCATACAGCTCCTCTGCAAACAAAATTTCCACAACGAATAATCTCTCGTTTTGGGTGACGTTAATCGGCCACCAATATTAATTACTAAAGTAAAAAATAAAAACGATATAATAAAAACACTGACAATACCAACATTTTCCAATCACTTAATTTTTATGCTGTCTGACAATCTGACAAATTATGCAAGGTAGGGATAGGGATAACCTTTAAAGTGTGAGTTATCTGATACATCTCTCTTGACCCGCCATTCTTTTAAAGACTAACTACATTGATGAGGAATTCATGGGACAAGATTTCATGTCACATTCAATTATTGCATGCATGCAATTGATTTTGTATCTAATTTAAAACGAGCAACATATTTTTTTGAACTTTGTCTTCCGTGACTAATGCTAAACTAATTTAGAATTTATACATTGTAAAAATAACAGATAAGGTTCAGGTATTTTATATCAAACAATAACTTAAATTTTTATAATGAATCATACAAATTATTTAGACTGAACACGATGATAACCTTGCGGTGGGCTAGAAACTTCTTCCTGTTCTAATTATTTAGAGACAAATATAAACATTTTTTTAGATGGCTGTCTAGTAAATGATTCTTTGTACCTAAAAATTGTAAAGATAACGTATTACAAATTTTCTGATATCCTATCAGCTGAGTTCTTTGAAATTTCCTATACTCTGTGGAATTTTGTTATCATGACCAGTGACATTGTTCAAATTTACTTTGAAAAGAATTTAGTAATTACGATTTTTCTCAATTATAAAATCATTTGTCACTTAAATGTTTTGGAATTTTTGAAGTGCTAAATTACATAGAATTCAACCGTGCAAAACAAAATTAGAAAAATTAAATTGCCATGGGACAAATTCAATATAAATTTCTATTATTAAGGCGCAATAACTTAATAATATCTCATAGACTTTACAGTAACTTCCTTTAACTTTCACGTTAATTGTTAGCAACAAATCCAATTTGCCTCTGAATTTTCAAAAATTATTTGAGTGAGAGTTACAATTCCATCAATATTGAATGAGGTTAACTTTGGAAACTTTGCCTGAATCAGAAATCAAATAAAGTCGGTAATTTCTCCATTATTCTCATAGTTTTAGACAATAAGCAAAGGAGGTTCATTCACTTTTATTTCAGAATGTAACCCATATAAGCCTGGTGTTGTTTCTGTGGAACAGTAAGTTTTAGCGTCAAGAGACGAATTTTTTTTATTTACAATCTGCTATAGGGAATTTATTTCCATAATTTCAAGTTATATAAAGAATACAACGACTACAAAAATTTATATGAGAATAATGAGAGACAATATCGAATATAATTATAATAAGTTTCATATCATCGTTGTTATTATCATATTTCTAACAACGTCTATAAAATAAACATCCGTCTAACCTTCATAAAGGTGTCTCAACTGAATGAACTTTGTAGCCGAAAGTGATGCAAAAAATAAAATCGGAGAAAAAAGTATTTGTAAAAAGTTATTTGTTAAAATTACCTAAATACGTATAAATAAAACAAAGAAATTGTGATATTTACTTAAAAAAAAGTTTCAGATCACGTTTTATCTTAGATGAACGTCATTACTGAAAATTCCCTTACATTTCATATTAACCTGTTTTCTTTAATCTCTGTTTTTAACATAGAATCGACGTGTTAGATCAAATTATGCCATCAATATTAGTTGGCAATACAATCATAAATGAAATGTGATAAATTAATGTTTTTCTCAAAGTAATACTCTCACCTGTTCTAAACTGCAAAGATTAAAACCAGTTTTTTTTTTTCAAATGTCAATAGAATAATAGCTTTTCAAAAGTATTTGATTGCAATAAGGAATGGGTACGGTTACGTTAGATAAGCAACTTAATCAGAATTGCAAATCAGCGCACATGGAACTTTTTATTATTACTTGATAAGATTATGAAAACTGTGAAATGCTTTTTATAACAATAATGAAATGATGATTAAACATTATTAAATAGTGAAAATATGTATAATGTAAAATAAACTACACCATTTTATAATAAATGATAGCTTAATAGATCTATTAAAGGTCATAGTTGAAGGTAGTGCTCTTTTTCAGTACCCACCCATGTTCTGTAACACCAACACATAACACTACACATTTTAATAATTCCATACGTTAAGAAGCTCTTTGAAAATAAAGTGCCTAAGCGTTTATTATTTTACTTTAATTTTATTCAGTTCGCTTTTCAAGTGTAATTTTAACATTCTAAATGCTGTTCTAGATTTAAAAACTCATTTTCAGATTCAAATCCTCAAAAAAAAGAAAGTAGTTATCAGTCTCGATGCCGTAAGTGCAATATTTTTATAAATCAAAAAAACAGAAATGAATAATTATTGTTGTTTACATCACAGCTACAATTTTTGATCTGAAAATCACGTATTTAAAATATTTATGATTTGTGTGTGCGATTACTTTGCTAAGGTTTTGAATTTCAAATGAGAAATGAGTGAAAATCCGGCCTCTGAAATAATATTATTTCTCGTCCGACTGATAACGTTAAAATAACGAAAAATGCAATTTTCATATGCGGATTATTTCCTTTGTATACCAAAAATCTGTAAACAATATCTTCCGGCGAATACAGTTTTGCATTCGAGCTTATCCAGGAAATTTCGGGTGTCAGCAATTAATATGACTGATGAATATTATCATAAAGGATCCATTTCTCGTCTCAAGTCATCAAATCATGATTGATTAAATAATGATTCATTCATGAAGAAGAATGGAAAGCAAATGGAAGACTCTTCGTCTTCTTTTCGTCTTGGAGACTCCCTTGTAAGTGCCACCCAATGGGCACTGAGGGCTCACCCCGCCTGTCTCGACCGTTGATGACATAACGCTAAAAAGGTATTGTGAAAAATCACTTAAAAAATCGAATTATAAAAAAAAAATACGGAAGAAACAAAAGATTAAGAGATTACGTCATAATGGCTTGATTGCGACTGAGTAGCTGCAGATGGGATATGCATCCACTCTGCTCCACGTCTTTAGCACGACTCGAAATAGTGACTCGATTTGCCTTATTTTGTGGAATTTTGTTTCAAGTTTTCGGAACCTGTCAAATAGTATTTTAGATACATGAATAACTCTAGAATCTTATAGCTAACATTTGAGAGCATCGAAGTATGTTTTGACCTGACGCGGTTACAACCGGTCTTATATTTTTTTAAATTCTGTAATATGATCATCGAATCACATTTTATGAGTAACGATAAGACTGAATCGGCTTTGCCACTATTCGGCACGTGATTTAGTTGGACTTTTCTATGGTCTTTGTTGCCTTGTTTGGTTTGCCTGGACCTCTCTATGGCCTTTGATAATTTGAGCCACTCTATTCAGCTGGGTAAGTTATCCACTCAATTCGGCTTAGGTTGTTATGCTCTGAAACTTATAGGAAGTTTCGTATCTGGCGAATCTCAGTAGGTTTATAATGTGAAATCCAGTATATCTGACTTATTTTCTGGGGCACCTCAGGGTTCCATTTTGGGCCCCTTTCTTGTTTTGCATGTTTATATTTATGTTCCAGTTTGAGTAAACTTATGAATTACTTCTGTAATAATAGAAGTAATGCCTTAACAAGTTCGCTGCACCCCTCTCTAGAAAAGTTTTCGTGAGAAAAATGTATGAAAAAATGCATTTAGGAAGAGAGGAAGAGCTTAAAAGCTTCACGCATATATGCGGTCTAGGTCTAGGTTATGCCTGGGACAAAGAAAATTCATAAAGATCCTTGTGGTAATAAAATGAGGTGGCTTGATGAAAAATTAAATGAAATAATATACCAATACCAAGAACGTGATTTCGTCATCATAAACAAGGCCGGGAATATTATTTATCTCACATATTATCTCTTCGCCTTGAAGTAACTGAAATCCAGATTAGATTGAAGGAGTAACTAGGTGAATTTTAGAAAACTTTTGACAAAGGCGCCCATTTTAACGGGCATTTCCGCAAAGTTTATTTCACAGGTCTTTGAATCTTTTCAGATAAAAAATTTAGCGGCTGTCCACAAGCCTTATGGGACAAGTTTTGTGCATTTTACTGACATTTTAACTGAAATTATAAATTATAATTATTATAGTAAAAGTCTTTTGAAACACAACACGTCGGCTATTTCTAAAATTTCCTGCAATTCATTTTTAGATTAATATTCCATCCCATTATTTTTTAAGACGTGCTCATAAAATATACAAAAATCAAGGAAAAAAAAATACCAAAACTATTTCGATTGCACAAAACATTGCCAGAGAGTAATTGCAACAATTGTAAGGGATATTTGTGAGATATTACTCACTGGCCTTTGAGCTCTTATGAATTAACTGATTGTGTCACGAAAGTGCTGGTATCCTCGAGCACCACTTGTTAAGATTTATTCAATTAAATTGGAGTTAGCCATGAGGTTTGACCCTCAGTCTCAGTCCTGTCAATTTCCTTTGCTTGTGAGGCATTCAATGATGCGGACAAAACTGAACAATAATGAGGTAGTAAAGAACCTTTTAACAAGTAATAAAATGATATTAGCGCAGAACATTTGAATCAACTTTGCTGATTTGAAATTTGAATCTTTTACAGAAATTATTGCACAACAAATGAATTATACAAATATTTTCCTCGAGACTCTTAAAGAGACTAGTTATCTTCACATTGTAGGTGTTAACTCTTATATAGAGCAGACCATGGTGTTGTTTAATTTTGCCCAGTTATCGGTATAAGAAAATGAGAGTTTCAGAGCAGAAGACTTGTTAATTTCGACATCAAAACGTTAAATGTAGTGAGACCTATTGGAAATGATGTGCAAGATTGCGTGTGAGATATTGAATAACACCGCACAAAGAAAAGAAGCCTTCTTAGTCCCCTTGAGTCGTCTGTCTCTGGATCAGCCCTAATTAATTGGTTTCGCTGACCAATGACCCTTATGCAATTGGAGATAATTTTCTCCAATTGATTTCTTGTTTTCTTTCGTAGGCATTTTTATACGTACATGTGTCTCATTATGCACGTAGATAAAATATTCAGCAGACATTTGGCGTCCACCAATAGTTGCTATGTTCGATTTTGCCTGCTTGTCCGCGGTCCATAGGGCGACCAACTTAATTAAAAGCTGCACACTTTTCTTTTTGTAAACATTTCTTTACATCTAATAAACAATGCGTCACTATGCGCAGTCATTGCTTATTTTAAGTGAATCATGCAATACGGAAAAGCTACATGGACAGAGGTCGCAATTTTAAAAGTGTTTATTAAAAACCAGACTGAAAAAGTGCGTTCCGCCCTCTGGTGAGCTGGCGATACCAGACTTTCTTATGTGCCGAAAAATTACTTTGTAGTTTTTACCTGATAACTATATCCAATTAGGGATGCAAATATCACAGCAAAATAAAGAAATTCGCCCGAACGTAACCTTGAATGTATCGACATTTTGACACTAGCCTACCCCGGATATCAAATCACTTCAAAACTGTACACTTTACACCAAACTAACTTTATTTTTTGCCGTTTGTACACTAGACACATATGCAAAGCATTATTACTAGACGGACTTCACCAGGGAAAACGATTAAAGCAGCTTCTCACACCGCCATTTGTTGGCGAAAACTTCACAATCGTAATCGAATCGTAGACGTAATGCCAATCGCCGTACCTGTACAAATGCCAGTACCAGAATCAACCTAAAATCCATCCGTTCCTCTACAACTTCATCAACAGCGCAAATCGGGTAAATCGGAATTGGACTGATTGGAATGAAATCTAAGATGAATTCTGTAAAACAAATTAGTTTTTTCCTGCACCATCTATGGGTGAAGTTTAAAGTTAAAATAAACGATTACTAAATGGGTGCGCGAAGTCGTACTAAAATAAAACTGAAATTGTAATGTTCGTTCCGATGTGAAAGGCTTTAGGTTTGAGAGTTAGGTTTTATAAAAGCTTCTTTCCCAGTACACGCGCCACTTGGGCGGCGTCTAGGCAACGGCAAACTCCGCTTGTTGTGTAAACAAAAGTGGTATTTGCAGTTTTGTGCATTTTATACCCTTTGTGATAGATAGGGGATATTAATTTTGATCCAACGTTTGTAACGCATAGAACCAGCTGCTGTCTGTCTGTCCGTCCGTCCGTATGTATACACGATAACTCGAGAATAAATTGAGCTAGAATTATATTCTTCATCTGTTTCCTAAGTACATATTGTAAAATCGTCACAATTAATTTCTAACACAACTAACATAATACATTGAATTGAATTGAAATTAAATTAAATTGAATTGCAATTGAAAATTGCCACAGGGTTATATATACATAGCTTTCTCTCATAAAGTGCTGGCATTAACATAAAAGCTTTCGTGAGAGAATTCCGTGTTAAAATGCCTTTGTCATGAGAGAGCTTCAGTACCAAAAAATGGTGACATGGTCCTACAAAAAAAAACCTGGTAGGTGGGAGCACTGAGCTTTCTTTGTATAATTATTATATATCAAAACACCAAAAATATTTTAAATTTGCATAGAAATGTATCAGGGAAGTTTGAGCAAATCATGAAATTTTCCGAGTCTCATGAATTTTCAAGTAACATGAAATTGTTTTTTAATTTTAGTTGAGAAAAGAATAGCACCGAGAAAGCTTACTTCTAACAATGCTATTTTAAGTCTTCAAAAGTGCTCAGTATGAAAATCTCTAATTTCCACTCATTTTCTTCATTTAACGCAACGAAAATCTTTACATGCTGGGACTGGGACCTGAGATTGAAGGAGGGAAACTCCACAATAAATACAACAAAACTGCGACAAGATGTTAGAAAATTGTTGAGGAGCATGTTATCGGATCCCTGTTACATTTAAGTAATTACCGACAGGCAGAAAAAATAAATTGTTATCGGCATTTAATGAAGTGTAGACAGAAAATATTCATAATTAAAGACTTTTGCTTTATCCCTTCTGGGCAAACAAAAGAAATCAAAAAGGCTTTGTTATCAATTATGAATCTTCAGAGGAATTGAAAATTTCCGTCATTTTTATTCCACCTCCTAATGAATATTTAATTAGAACTCTCCAAACAAGCTGAGTTCATTAAGGCGTTCTTCTTCTTCTTCGATACAAGAAGAAGAGGCTCTGTTTGCCCCGTTTACTTACCTAATTACTTTACATAATGAACCGATGCCACCCTTTGTGAAAATATTTGGAAATTTTGCAGTCTCGAAACAATATCAACAATTCGGTGGAGCCCTGGGAAATTGAATAAGTTTTGCACTTTGTTAATTCTTAATCTGATTTTGGCGAAAATTCAAACTATTTTCATTTTTTTTTGTGGTGATTTCGGTCGAAGGCAGCCAAAACTGTGTTGGATTTTTGTTATAGTGGAGCAGCGGAGGTGTTTTTATCAAATCACAAGAATTCTGTTAACCTTGACTGCAACACCGTAAACACTGATGCCTCTGATCCTGATGCCGAAATAAATTTGACATTATTTCAGTTGAAGTGCGTGACAATGTGATTTACTATTGCATTGCCTAGTGAGCTTGTTCTGGTCTTTTATAGGCCAGAATTTGGAATTTCCAAGCTCATACCACGAATTCTGCATTCGATAAGAAGATATTTCGTATTCGTTTGATAGTAAATTTTAAAAATTTTCTGGCAGATTTTTTCAATATGCTGTCATATTTTTTACATGCTCTTTTAAAATTTTCAAAATTACTTTCAATTCTGTTGTTATCCTTTTTAAATTTAGGTTGCCCTCGAAAATTGGAAAACGCGATTAGTCTCATTTAAAGCCGCCCAGATTAACAAAACGTAGAACTGATAATCGGCTGGTATACTTTGAGATTATATCCCTAGAAATGACCCTGTACACCTTAACAAGAGCTCATCAATATTCTATCCTGGGGCCACATGTATGTTGGTTAAATTAACAAAGGTTTTTATTTTTGGAGAGAGAAAAGTATTTTTGATAGGGTCCAGTTTTGACAATTTCAGAAAAGCAATCGTCTTCCATACCCAAATCCAGAAAGTACATACATGAATTATTGATGGTACAGAAATATTTACATATAGGCTCATGAACGTGAGGTTGTTACATCTTGTAGTGCTCCCGGTATGGACACATGAATTAGAATACCCAAATCTGTCTTAAGCAAATTAAATGGCACATTGTGCGTATACCTTGTTATATACCTTTAAGAATAACGTGGAATTGTGGTGTGGTGTTGGGTAATCCATAATGTCTACATAATACAAGTTAAGGTTGTCCCTTTTCATTTTATCGAGAAAGGACGTACTAAGAGTCATGAATTATTTTGTAGTTTAAATTTTAACAGGCACACAAGACATAGTAAATCGAAATTCTCCTGTTTTTTAAAAGAGAATAAATCTTTCGTTGACATCGAAATTCAAAATAAAATGGATTAAATGAATGGGGCGAATGTAATTATTATGAAATAAAACAAGACAAAAACGCCTCTTTCAAAGCACAATGAAATCTCGATTATCTGATAGGCTCTGTTTCCAGCTCATTTCGGGAAATTGAATTTTCCCGATAATTGGATGTTGATAACATGTTTTAAAGACGTCACAAACAAGGCTAAAGATACAATAAAATAAATTTATTGAGTTTCTTTGTATCATAATGTCACTCAATGTAATTAATAATTAAAGTTGCAGCATAATAAAATACATACAATGTATTATACTTTGGAATTTACGTTCTTTTCTTACTTATTTTTATACAAAATTTATACAAATTTGGTCTTGAATACGCCGCAGAAAATTTGAAAAAAGTTTTGGCTTTTAGAAGCAATAAACTTTTCGAAGCCCTGAATTACAGAGGCTTTATCTCTTTTTCTTAAGGTGTTTCCTAAGCTCAGAGGACAATTCTGTGATGTACACAGCACAGCTTAGGCGGAGAGGAATTTTAGGAAAGAGGAATTTTGAGAATTTTAACCTAACAAATGTTACAAGTAGGCCACAATTTATGGCATGAAATTTCTACTGCGTAACATCCCGGCAACTTCTCAAGTACAATTATCTTAAACTGTGGTGTCCAGATAAACTGCAGGAATCGAATCTGCGCCCACAGAAGAGAAAATCTGCAGATATGCGCCTCAGATAATTCGGCCACCAGCATGGGTGAACAATTTCTGACCTACGAAGTACGAATCCGAACAATTTAAAAGATGGAATCTGTTAGAAATATCTGGGGATGGGAAAGGTAAGAGAGAATTTCGTAAATCAACTCTGTACAGTAATTTCTGAAATATGGGGTCTTGCATTATTATGCAGGAAGATGATTGTATTGGGTCCATTCTATTTTTTTTTATCGGCTCACCTCAAGGAATCACGTGAGGTATATCCCGCGATACCTTGATCTGAATCACCCTGTATATACCCAAATTTCTCGAAAAAAGCTGTAATTAATATGCACTTTTTTACATAATTTGAAATCATCATAAGTTTTCCCTTAACTTAATATACGCATAAGTCATTTATCCACCTACTTCTTTTCGTTTCGGAGAGCAGGCCCGTCCCTTCAAGTCTCGAGAGTAAGGATTCAAATGTCACATTCTACAGAAAAGGTGATACCATCCCTCACGGTGGACATCCTCTTGTCACCCTCCCTCTAAAACTTACTTTACCAGTCTGAATCCTGATTGTGCTGTTTCCCAACATGTTGTCTACCCATCTGACCACCACTGGATTAATCTTATATCTTATATTTTGGGCATTATATATTCTACATACAATTCTACCACTGAAGTCAAATCAAAATAAAATAAAAATTCCGTTTACTTCTTCAGGCAATCAAATCTAAAAGAAATCTAAACTGTTTACAATTACATGTTTAAAATCTGATGGGCCGTAATTTTTGTGAACTCTCAAAAACATAAGTAAAAATATTAATTTCCATTTCATTACATCAGAGTTG
Organism: Dasypogon diadema; assembly: GCA_006980735.1. NCBI lineage: Eukaryota > Metazoa > Arthropoda > Insecta > Diptera > Asilidae > Dasypogon > Dasypogon diadema. Next base: position 441 of record QYTT01085411.1, on the reverse strand, counting down.
TTTGTTGTTTTCTTATAAATTGTTTTAGAGCATATTTCCTCCTACCCTATTCTTTTTGAACTACCAAGAATTTTTATTTGACGACCACCATTTGTAGCCGAAAGCAAAATACCTCAAAACTTCGCCTCGAGTCATTATTTATCTTATCTGAAATAAAATTATTGCAATGACCTTTTGTCCTTTAAGCTTTCAACTTTATACTGATTCGCTTCGCGGAATACACTTTAATCGTTGAATGAGAAAGGGAATCCTGAATCACATTATTATTGCAAATTTGGAATTCAGGCGAAAGGTTGAAGGGGATCTCGAATACACAGAAACGTAAAACATTGACACAAAATTTATAATTAAAATGCTCACTCATCGTTGTTACTTCATGCCATGATAAGTGTTCCACAAAATTTGCTCATATTGACATAAACATCTCAAATTGATCGCTAT
>QYTT01085410.1:11393-31982 GCA_006980735.1 Dasypogon diadema | reverse complement strand
ATATAACATGCCGAACAAAATTTCCTAAATGTCAATGAAATAGCGAATATAATGGGTTTTTTCATATTTTCAATCATCATTTGGCTTTTTTTAGACATATATATAAGGTATTAAATTACTAATTTTGTTTCTAAAGTAAGCCTCTTCTTTCACATAGAGTTCAGCCGTTTCTTTTGCAAACTGAAAACGAATGAGCCTACAAAATGGGGTGGAAGAGGGTCGTGGATTATTCCAAATAATATAATATTTATTGGTGGTACCTGACGTATAATTATGTAACAATAAACTGCTGTGATTTTCGATACTTGAATCCGAAAAATTGTGTTTATACTTGCTATGATCCGTACCTACTACCACCAAAACCACATTTTGCTACTAGTAAAAAAACATAAAGTAATAATTTAGGAGGAATAGTTTCTAAAACAATTTTTCATACCGTCTGTAGAAGCAACTCCACGTTGGGTTTTGTTAAGCAATGTTCTGGGAGCTTTCTGACCTTCAGGTTGCACTAACTTTGTACAACTCGTTCGTGAAACATCTGCCTGAATTTTCATCTCAGGTCTGGAACCCTTTCTATGCTGTTCATATTAGCCGTATAAAGTCTGCTTAGCGTAATCTAGTCAGATTTGCTCTCAAAGATCTTCCTTGGAATGATCCTCAGATCCTCAGAGCGCTATGGGTTGGCTAATTTGCGTTCCTTGGAAAAAGGGACATAGAATTGCCGGCATCGTTTATATCCACCAATTATTGAATTCTAATATTGAATCTCCGGACCTCTGGAAGAAGGTATCTTTCAGGGTTGGTGTTCGCATTTTGAGAGGTGCCCCTCTTTTACACGTAAACCCTTTGAGGACTAACTATAGAAGACACGAACCCATTAATTGCATGCGTATTACTGTCAATTGTATTGTGGGGCATTTTGATTTAAACGTCTCTAAGCATGTCCTAAAATCTCATCTTTCATTTATTATTTAGGTTCCTTGTATGTTTCTCGTTTGCTTCTGTACTAATTTGCTAATTACTTCTTTTGTCTTGCTGGTTGGGAAGCCCAATCTTAGCACATTTCTTCGAATTGTGTGAACGCTTTATGCGGAGATGGGTAAATAGTTTTTAACTCCCCGCTGAGAAGTGCGCTTTCTGTGTTAGGAAAATTTGACATCTTCCCTTCAAAAACGTCTTGTGATTTCCTGCATAAAAAAGACTAAAAGGCTATTTCTAAAGTTATTTGTAGAAAAAAAGTCAGTTATTTGTAGAAAAAAAGACCACGCCGGTGGTCGAGTGGGCTGAGGCGCACGTCCGCAGAGTTTCTTCCCTGTTGGCGTGGGTTCGAATCCCACACAGGACGCGGCGATTTTTTTGTGTACTAGTGGTTGAGGCAATTCTACTGACAAGAATTGTACTTGTGAAGCCACTGGGATCTTGCACAGTAAAAATTTCATGCCAAAAATTGTGGCTCACTTGCAACATTTGTCAGGTTAAAATTTCCCAATCTCCCCTTCCTAAATTTCCTTTCGCCTAAGCTGTGCTATGAGCATCATAGGGTTGTCCCCTGAGCTTAGGCAACACCTTAAAGAAAAGAAAAAAAAATTGAAGTGAAATTATTCAAGGCAGAAAGATGCATCGATCTGAGCAAACAGAAAGAAATTTGGGTTTTCACTGAGAAAGCAGAGTTTGATTTTATAATACATGTAATGAAAGTAAATCGAAATTCATTACTTTAAAAGCAAACAAACATGACAAAAGCTCACTTTCAGTAGATTTTCCTAAACTTCCCATTCCATTTCCTGACACACAGCTCTTTCTGTGAGTATTTTAATGCCACCGGATTTTCCTTTTTTCACGTGTATTTGTATATCATTCATACAGTAAGTTGTATTTATTTTTAACTATCCCAGCCATCTGATTAAGAATTTATTTTTTGACGGCGTTATTTCATTTTTTGACGATAAAACTTTCTATATTACTTATAGATCCGGTAAGAAAGTGGTCTGACCGCATTTTATTTAAGTAAAAACTAAGATATTGATTTGTTGGTAGACAGTTTCAGTCAAAAAATATGGCTGCCATGCGATTCTAATGTAGTTCACCTTTAGGATAATGACTGCTCACGACAAAATGGGGTATGGGCACGTACATGTAGGTATTAATGGACCTTTCGATAAGAGTAAATCGTATGGAATATCTGAGTATGCATATGTACTAAACATTAATGACATAAAGTATAATTAAAGTATATTGAAATATCGACGTGTTATTTTTTTTGCATCTACCAGGATGGTGGTTGCTCCTTACGAATATGAATTCAAGATAACGGATCCAATATGGCGGACACTTTTTTGAGAGTTGTGTAGATGAAAACATGTATATATATTGTCGCTGTAAACCAGAACTATTGTAAGTCCATTAAAACAAATTTTACACGAGGGCTATTTTTTAAAAATGACGGAAGAAATTTCATGTTAAAATCAAAGAAATTATTAAAACTTGAAAAGTAGTTAAAAAATATAGCAATTACAAACATCCGAATTACTTTCCTGTTCTGAATTACAGTGGCGATATATTATTGAGGTCCCTGAGTATGATTTTGAAGACGAGGAGCTTATGAGTTTTGGGATTGATGATTACGAACTTAAGATTCTATTTTATACAGATTCAATGTGATGGATGCAATATGACGGATATCGAGTGTACTAAAGGTAAAGGCGCGATCGAATATTTAAAAATGTTGAGATTTATGGAAAAAAATATTTTGAAAAAAGTTGAATTGCAAAAAAGGTGCCTTGACTCAGGGTCAAATTTAAAGCTCAGTTTTTTAATGTGGTACCCAGTTTTCATACCGAAAATTGAGAGAACGTAAAGTTTTACGTTCGATTATGGGCCAAAGCCATCTATAGAGTCATTTTAACTTCAAATGAGGTAACTAAAGCTAAAGGATGCGTCCGCAGGTTGCAGATAGTAGGACGGCCTGCAGATTTGAAGGTCAGCCGCGAATATGTAAGAATAAGTAGCCGCGGACAATTAACTACAAACCCACTATTTTCTTTCCTTCCAATCCAATTATAGCTCCTTTCCTGGTTAAAGTGAAAATTCCAGTAACTATCCACTAAAAAAATAAACTGCTTTTTTTTGTGATTAACATCAACCAGCGGAAGTTGTTGCAGTTATGTATTTTTAATCTTTTTATATGGATACTACAATTAATAACGATCATCATGCATTATGTTTTATATAGATATCACACTTAACTAACGAACTTTTAGGCATAATTTAATGCCAAGATTACTTCAATAATATCTTTTGTTTTATTTATTGTTGCAAGAGTTGTTTCTCCTTAAGCTGTCGTAATCTAGTTTTAAAGAGGGCAGAAAAGTGCACAATATGTTTTTCATTTCCTACAATTCATGAGCCTCACAGCTACCACTATTCCTTTGAGTTAAGTTTCCCATGTTTACAGATATGTCTAACAGTATCGTCAGCAACATTTTACTAAAAGAATGCCTTATGGAAAAGATACAAGCAAGAAAGCGATGAGAAACTCGCAGGGCGCCTGAAATAAAACAAGCAAAATGATTTTTCATTCCTTCAAGAGTCAAAAAGCCCACTCTAATAATATACAGCATGGTGTCGTTTATTAATACGTTTCCATGATTTGCTGGAATTCAAGAAAATTAAAAAACGAAGTTGCATAAAGATACAAGGGAGAAGTCGAAACCCACAAGCACATCTTGTGTAAACACTTCCGTTTCAGATGTGAACCGATGAACCATAAAAGATATGTGTTTAGCTCCAGATAAGTCTTTTGAACTCTTGAACGCAATATAACTATTATTGAGGTTCACTGAAGAAGTGGTTATTAGTAGCCAAATATTTTTATTGAATCATTAAAGATTATAATTATCAAAACGTTTCAACTTTTGTTGATAATTTTCGCCTCAGATGCCGCGAAACCTTTTAATAATCCTAATAAACCATACGCAATTAAAATAAAACAGAACTTTAGTGAAATTAAAAAAAAACCATAAGAAAATAGACAACATATATATGTGGTCGTATATCTAGATTTTTACCGTAGTCGGACCTGTTAAATATTACACCGTAAGAGGTAGAAATGTTACCCTGATTGTAGCTAATAATTGTAATAAAATCATTCATCAACCTTTCATCAATTCAAATTGGAATTCTGAACAGTTTTGTTATTTTCTACGAGGACTTTTGGATAAGTTAAGATAAGAAGCATCTAGATAATGTCCGGTTTCACAAAACACGATTTAAAATCGATTATACAGCAAAGCGCTGAGGAGGTATAACGCCAAGTGATTGTGCCAATATGATGAACATGATGATGAAACTAAGTACTGCTATTCCTCTATATACTTTAACATATTTACATACAACAAACAAAACGTTGTATTCGATTATGTTTTTTTTTAATTTTCCGATTTTTTTTTTATTTGCTTATAGTTTGATTTTCAATTGCAGAAAGTTTAATTTTAATTGCGTATAGTTTATTTCGATCAAAGGTTTTCTAAAATTTATTTAAAATTTCATTTATTCCGAGTAAAATTTTGTTTAATTTGCTTAATTCCTAAAATTCAGTGCAATCTGCGAATCGTTCTATTTAATTTGAAAGTGATATGATACATGTTAAAGACTCATATATAGCATTTTCAATTTAAATTCATACTTTTTCATTTAAAATTAACGCTTGATCAAAATAAATTCCTAGCTACCCAAACTGTTTTAATGGTTTTTTAAAATGAATTTAATGTTTACACAATTCAAATTCACATTTGGGTAAATTATATTAATGTTTTTCCAAATTAATTTAATAATTTAACAAAATGAATTAACGTTTGCGCAAAATGACTTCACTTAAAATAAAAAATCAAGCTGCTTGAAGAAATCTAAAAATTAGAAATGCTAACAATAGTCTTTTTTAGTTAAAGGTGCGACAATATTGCGTAAGTAAACATTATGGTGAAAAGATGGAGTTATTTGCAAAAAACTGGCCAAAAGATCCATGACAGAAATTTTCCAACAAGACGGGGTAGAAAGGCATTCAGCTCAGAGGTAGTGATGTTTATCATCAAGTTCATAGGTAGGACGTTACTATAGGTAATCGATTAAAACACATCAGAAACTTTAAAAGTCCGGCCTTACTGTCAAACTTCTTGTGTTAATATTCACAATTATAGCCTTTTGGTATTTTGGCGATTCTCGAATTTCACTCGTATTGACCAAAAATATATTTCAACTATATAATTTCAAGTGTAAACTTCCTGCTAAAATTTGAAAAAATTTGCGCAAACGCGAATTCATTTAACTAAGCCATTAAATTAAATTGGAAAAACAATATTTTATTTTACCCAAATGTGAATACAATTGTTTAAACATTAAATTCATTTAAAAGAAACATCAAATTCATTTGTAGTAATATCTCTTATGTCTATAAAATCATTAAAGCAGTTTGCTTAAGCATTAATTCATTTTAATTAAACGTTAAAATGGAAAAGTATAAATTTAAATTGAAAATGTATTGTTTACGATAAATGTTTAGAAACATTTATTTATATCATTTCTTTAATTTTTATACGGTTTTTTTTCCTAAAACTAGTTTTTTTTCAGTTTTAAAGATTTTTTTCTTTAAGTGAATTTTGAAAATTGTAAGATCATTAAATTGTGATCTTTTTATTCAGGCTGGCTTAAAGTATTGCTTAACTTTAACAAAACATTACAAATTAACTATTTATTTCATCTATCATATTATGAATGGCAATCGGTAAGTGCAAATATTTCGAATTACAAACGTTACAATAATTAACTAGAACCGAAGACTTTGTTAAACATAAATTTTAGAACAAATGTTTTAAAACTACGAAACCTTTTAGGTTTTCTACGAAACCTTTTAGGTTTTCGAATACCTTCGAATAAATCCGCTACGACTGGGTTATCTGGTACTAATGTAAATTTAAAATATCTTCCCATGTATAAATAGCTTTCAAGAAGTTGCAATACAGTTTAGAACAGCGTTTATATCATACTGCTCTTAAAATGTTGTTTTTTTTTTTTGTTTAAACCCGAGTAAGAAAATTCCAATTATTTTACAGCCAAACCAAGGAAGGGAGGCGTTTCTTTTATATAATATAACAATAATGCACTGAAAGGCCTGTAAACATTTATTATAAAGACAAGTCAGAAATTATCGCTACTAATCGGACACAGTTAGATTAGTTAGTCAGTTAGACTAATAAATAAATAGTCAGGTAGACTAATAAATAAATGCAAGAACATAAAAATACGTGCACTAGTAATGTAATATCAAATCTTGTATCTCGTTTCCATGTAAACTAGAATAATGTAGTCTACTTGCTTGTAATCAAAAAACATCATCAACAAAATAATAAACGCGCAAAGAAAGAAAAATGCCTGCAGCGTTTTGTTTTCATTACATAATCATTTTTTATTTTGTTTTCAATTGGTGCTGATTTTATTATTATCGTTCCATTAATATTTTCCTTCTTCTAATTTCTAAGAACGTTATTATTTTTAAAACAGGAAGAACGTTATTATCTTTAAAACAGGAAGTAAACAAAACTAGGATCCCCAGCCCCTATTTCTTAGGAAACTATTTTGATCTCGTCGCAATTTATTGCAAATTTAAAGATGTGCAGAACTTCTAATAATTTTTTGTAAAATTACTGGGAATATTCCATAGCACATGCTCCATTTTAAATATCATTAAGATAATTAAAATAAGGACTTCTGAACCCTATTTAACAAAATATCTCCACTGTCCAAAGCAAGTCTGCATAATTAACCAATAAGTTCAGAAATTTATTTCCCTCTAATTTTCGTAAATGAAGTGTGCTTAAATAGATAAGTACCTCTCCTTAAAGTTTTTTGAATTTAATTTCCAACTTTCACCTAAATTTCAAACCTAAAACTCATTATTCAACTTCTTCCTTAATTTCACTTTTACTCAGGGACGTCTACCCGTTAACCTTGACTTTTCTCGACTTACCGAGTGAAATTAAGTCTAAAGGCCAACGGTCGCCTTGTGGATATTCGTTACCACTTCCGCCGCCCTTTATTTGAAAGTAAGGGGAAAAGAAAATACAAGTCGACCCATCTTTGCATCTCCCAGCGTCTTGTATTCACTTCAGACGCTCTGACCTAATACTACCCAGGGTTCACTTCATCCGGTATGTCCACCATCGACCAAGCTATCACGACTTTCTCAGTTTAAATTTGAGAAAATGAGGAGGATGCCGCTACTACAGCAATTAACATCACAAACTCGAAACCTGACCTCGGACACTTGAGTCCTTAGTATTCCTTTCCGCCACGTCCACTAAAGAAGCTTGTTATGTCTTGTAGACGGTTTATTTCATTCAACTTTCCTGAGATCTTCTTGTTATTTGCTTTTCACGTTGACTTTTTTCTTAATTTTCTCGCTTTCCTTTTTGCCCTGATTAATAAAACCGCCCTCGAAACTCTTTCGTCCTATAAAATACCCCCATGACCTACTCACACTTACAACCACCAGAAAACTTTCCTTGATGGCGCGTCCCTAAGGCCATGAACACAGGGAAAGTCTTCAAGTAATTATTCGTTCAACGCCCGGCATTGCTCCTTCTTCCGTAGAAGTTCATTCATTAAAGAGTCGACAGGGAATAGCACGTCTTTCGCCTTGGTCCTGTGGTAATTTTCATTTTGTTTGCAAGGCGGGAAAACAAAAACACTGCCAAAAATGTGAAGCTTTCAAATGAGATATTTCAGAGGAAAAAAGATTCACCTTTTCTAATAAATGGGCAGTTAGGTCGACACTATTTTGTACGTTAGCAGTAGAATTTTTATATCCACACTGAAAAATTAAGACTTCGTAATTATTTTTAATTTGATAATAAAATGCAGATATTAGAATTATTTACTTATTTCGATTTAAATAAACTTCTAGGGATTAGCAATATAATCAATTTACATTTTTAACCTTTTTAACTGATTCAACACAAGATCTGGTTTCAAGTAATGAAACCTTTCCTTGGGTCGGCGGATTAAAGCACGTAGGCCAAGGACAAAAAAAGGACATATTAAAGTAACTATACGTAACTATCTGCTTTGGAAGATCTTTTGTGCGTGATTAGAAAAAACGTGTATAAGGAACGTATGTTAACTTCGTCATACTACAATTAAGATTGGTTTATGTGGTTTACTTAGATAATGAATTGTTCATGAAAAAACCCACTTTCATGTGAAAGAACAATTTTCTATTTTTGACTTATGTGCTTTTATCGGCCGTCACTAGAATTATATTAATCAATTAACTTTTCATGAAATATTAAAACTTGTTTATATAATTTTATTTTGTATACTATGTTTTTTAGTCCAACTACCTGCATTGGGATAGGTCCTCGCGTCTCATTCCAACTTTATAGACACTTATAAATGCATCTCTGTCTGATTTACGCTATTGCCAAATTTTCTGTTCGTTTTTTTTGTAAATACTGTCAAATAAGAGAGGAATTATTGTATTGGCAGAAGAGAAAAATATAAGCTTAACAAATTGTCATATGATTAAAGAAATAAAATGTTACAGTCCTACGTGAGTACAAATTTGAAAGCTGGTTGTCAGAGATTACATTTATTCATTCATTAATTTATTCAAAAATTTGTACAAAGGTCTAGCCTTACAGTGTACACTACACAAATTTATAAATACTAATCTAAGGGGAGCAATGCGGAAGTAGTAGATTAATTTTAAATATTAAACAGACAAAAAAAAAAAACTAATAACGATATATGTAATAATAACAACGGTAATAATAATAAATAATAATAAACCTACACACTACATTACAATTAACCATTCCTACTAAGACATTTGATTTTGTGAACTTGCTTGATTTGGCAAACTGATTGAGCATTTTTACACTCCGCAGGCAAAAGGAATTTTTCGACTGTAAATATTTGTATCTGGGAAACAGGACATTTTGAGTTCTTTGGGAATGCGATAGCCTTATTTTCTCATACAAGTAGGACGGGGTGTATCCATTAATAATCTTGTATAAGTAAATACATTTACGAAAATCAAGATGCTGCATGAAACTCAAGGCAAGTACATGATTACTAAGGCGACAAATGGCCAAAGCGACGCAGACGGAACACAAAACGAACACAACCATTAAAGGCCCTTTGCAAAACCGTCATGTTACTAGCATCTGCGGATGAAAATGAACAATCGCCATAATTAATAAGAGGCATAATTGTGGTGATTATTAAATGCCTTCGTAAATTCAAAGACAAATCTCGGCAAGAAATCCACCATCTTCTAATAATTCCGAAGATTTTCCCAGCTATTACCTTAATATGGTCACCCCATGTCAAGGTTCAGTTAAAAGTAATTCCCAGATGTTTAACCTGCTTCAAAAATGGAATAGACTCGTTGTTTAGTAAAACTGAGGGCAATATATTTGTATCAATGACATTTTTATAAATAATGATACTCGGACTTTTCTTAGGGATTAGCACTAAATTGTTACATTTAGCCCAGGAGTAAACGCGACCAAGATCACCATTCATATCAGAGATGGCACCACAAATTTCAGTTCTAGGGACTGATATATATAATTGCACGTCGTCCGCATACTTAATAATGTTACATTTTAACCCCACAAGCTCTAGATTATCAATATACATGCAGAACAGAAGTGGGCCCAAGATTGAACCTTGCGGCACGCCCAGCGACAATCTCATGTGATTCGAGATCTCCCTCTTTGTCTGTACATACTGTAGTCGATCATTAATATAATTTTTCAGCAAGGTTTAGACATACCAGCAAATCCGAAGCGGACCTCTAATTTTTTAAGAAGGACATGGTCAACCGAGTCAAAGGCTTCACTGAAGTCCAGCAAAACAAGCAGAGTAGCTTCATCGGTTCGATTTTAGATAAAATTAATTAATTAATTTTCCTCATGGCGGATCAAGTACTCAGTATCAATAAATCCCTACAATGTTTGCATTCATATTGCACTTTTACTTGAAGGCAATAGTGTTTGACTAAAAGCAACTTAATTGGTGTGAACTTTAAACATAATTGTATTCATACGAAACTTTGAAGAGAAAAAGTACATTTTGTAAAGCTGCAGGAAAATTTTTTATAAGAAAGAGAAAATATTTTAAGCTGCATGCAAATTGGTGTTATCGCTGTTATAATTCTGAGGATTGATGCTGTATTGCTAATATGGCTGATTTCGAAAGTAATGAGGTGGCAAGTTCAACTGGCATTAAAATGATGGTAAAATTCGTTAAATTTCATAACTTAGCAAAAAGCTTCTCGCCACAAGGATACAGGTGACTGGATTAAAAAAAACAGAGTATAATTGTCATGATTAAGTTTATCGCTTTTAATAATCATCTTTTAAAACTCTCGATTTTTACCTGAGAATGAAACTTTTTCTAATCTTTTTTTTTCAAATTAAACTTAAAAAATAAAACACTTCACATGTATTGTAACTATTTCAGTGTGGGTCAATGCAACGTTATAAATTTCTTTCACTTATTAGAATTTATTAAACGGAAGCTTATGATAAACAGAATGCGCTTAATGGAAGTTTGTTTTTGAATTTCTGTGAGTCTAAAAAAGGATGTCTACCAGGGGCGTAGCTACCGCTTTAGCAGTTATAGCAATGATACCGGGCCCTTTGAGCTAGAGGGGCCCCAAGATGCGTGAGTAAAAAATCGTAGGACGTTATGCGTTTGAAAACCCCCGAAATTTACACTGAGTTGGAATCGTTTTATTTAAAAAAAATCGTAAATTTGTCGAAAAACATGTATCAAAATTAAAATTAAATATGTTTAATTTTATAACGCAAAAAAAGGAGATAAATGATTGTATTAACTTTTTCTGGATCCTGATGTAGATCTCAGCTTAAATTGGAGAAGATAATGTAAATTATCTAATTTGTCGCTGAGATATATCTATTTGTTCATGAGCGACTCACGCTGCGGCACGCTCAACTAAATAATTAATACCTCTTCAACAGTTAGTGTAAGAAAACTGTTTAAAATCTACAAAAATTATAATATTGCGCAAATTGGCTAATTTCGCATTGATGTACATATCTGGTGGTTAACTGTCTTTCTTAAATATTTTGATTTCTTTACTTAAATATTGTGACATTATTTCGTCGAGTGATTAGCTCCTCGATATTATGTAAAAATATGTAATAATATTTAATTTGATTTGACTTGTAGAGTCTTCACGTCATGTGCTTCATGTCTACCAGAATAGCATAGAAGAAATTTATAACGAAGATTTTGAGAAATGTGAACTATAATCCTGTCTTGAAAGAGCTTCTTTTAAAGCCAAAGGGTGACATTAAGTTATCTAAGCCCCACGATTCAGAATGAGATTGTTAATTTGCTCGGAACCAAAGTTAGAGAAAATATTGTTTTGGAAATTAATAAAACTCCTTTTTTGTCGATTATTATGGATACAACACAAGATCTGTCAAAAATTTACCAACTTTCTGTAGCCTTTCGATATATCCATAACAGAAAATAATGGTGTACCTACCTAAACAAATCAAAATCAGCGAGTCCTTTTTGGAGTTTAGATCTGTAGCCGATTGTATTGCAAGAGGACTTGAATCTGAAATTTTAAATGCAATCGAAGAATATGGAATTGATTTGTCCAAATGTAGGGGACAGGGTTACGATGGTGCAAATGTAATGTCGGGTATATATGGAGGAGAACAAGCCCTTATAAAAGAACATGCGCCAAATGCTGATTACGTTCATTGAAATTACAAATACAAAAAATTCATACCATTATATTTTTGACCCTACAGATTATAACCGCAACAACTGAAAGAAGCTTTTCTAAATTAAAACTTATTGAAAATTATTTTAGAGTTTCTTTGGGACAAGAACGTCTACCGGACTTATCAAAATCAATACTGTCCATAGAAAAAGAAGAACTAGAGAAACTAAAATCTTCTTTAGCTATGGACGATATAATAAATACGTTCGCCGAAAAAAAACAAGGAAAGTACATATTTAACCATTAGACTATTTTTTTTAGAGTTAGATTTTTTTATATGTATTGACTGTTGTTTTTGTTATTTTCTAATATATTTTGTTTATGAAGGTAATTTTGTTTAATTTTCGAAAAAGGGCCTCCAAGAAATTTTGATACAGGGCCCATTCAGGGCTTGCTACGCCACTGATGTCTATATCTAATGACTCTTAAACACAGAAAAGCTTTAGGATCTAACAGCATTCCGGATAAGCTTTTAACTACCAAAGGAATACAAACACTTCGTGCTAGGAACGTATCCGTTATAGCTTCCACATACACAAAGCAAAAGTATTATAAGTAGCACTTGTCAAGGAATTTGTTGATTTCTACATCTATGGGTACATAGTATTGTATATCGCATCGTATAATGAAGGTTCATCGAAAGTTGTAGTCATTTACATCACAGTTGCACGATCCTCAGCAATAATTTGCTTAGAAAGTAATACCTCCAAAAACTTCTAAGTGGGGCGAAGAAAAGGTGAAGCTCTCTTGGTTCTACTTTTCAATCCTGCCCTAGAGGCAGAGGGAGTTATGTTGTTACAAAAGGGTAACCAAGTTTTTAAATATGTATGCGATAAGTTTGGATCTCTTGAACAGAGATTCGGCTAATATTACAGAAATGCTAAATAAATCTGGCAGCATTGGGCTTTAAAAGGTAAAGGACCATGTGATACTACTTAGGCATAGGTATAGTGAAAACTTGTAACTTAACCACTGAGGTGGAAAGACTAATTCGGATGAGCATTGCCATTAAAAGGATGACACACATATTGAGTTTTTTTTAAATATATTTTTAATGAAAATTTTTTAGGGTGAGTGAGAAATTATGAGGCAAGGTTAAAATTTTTAACCATTTTTGAGTTGAAGATTTTAACAACATGCACTCTCCATATAATTTATATCTGTGGCCTTAATAAAACAAGGAAAGCTAGCGTTTAATATATTTGAGAGTAGTTTTCTATGAAAGATACTATCATGTGTGTAAGTAGCGGATTGTTAACAATGGTGGCAAGAAAATTTGGGCGCTCCAAAATTTATAGATTTTATAGATTTCAGAATTCCTCATCCTTATTAAGTACAACTGGGAGATATTCTGATAATATTATAGAACGTGCTATTTGAAGTTAATTTTTGGTTTCGGGCCAATTAGAAGCTTGAAGAAAATGTTTGAAATTTTTTACTCAAGTTCATACAAAAGATGAGTAAATTATTCCATGCAGATACGAAAGCACTTTCTCTTGAATTTCCGATTACGTTTTTATTCTAATTATTAATGCGAGAGACGAACAAAATAGGTTAAATTAGCTTCTCTCAAACTTATAGTTAGGACATTTAATCGCTTTTTTATTTTCCACCGTATATCTGTATTTGAGAGGTAGAGTGTCGTAACTCCACTTTTCTGTATTCTGAATAAATGCAAAAAGAAGCCCATATTTCTTAATTCGCTATTTTTAATTAACGTAATTTCTAAAGACGTTTTATACATAGTATAGTTTGGTTTCAACATTCAAATTTTCCATAAGATGTCAATAATGGATTGAGGTATTCTTTTTTGTTCAATGTTGGATGATTCATGATTGTTTACCTCCAAGAGAAAATTCAGGTGAGGGTCTAAAATCAAGATGTAATTCCATACCTTAATTGGAATAACTTCTTTCTAAAAATATAATTTTACCACGTAAAACAGCATAGTGTATATAGTGGTAAAAGGTTATTACATGAAAATTTCACAAAAGTGGAGTTACGGAGCTTTACCTCTCAGGTACAGATATGTAAATATATAGGATTTGCATTTTGACACTTTTTTTATAGGTAAATTGTAAACTTTCCTTGACTTACTTAGGTTAGGGAATTTACCAAACACAAAGACAAATCTTCGTGATCAATGAAAACTAGAAGGTGGCTTTCCTGTTGTAAATATTCCCTGTTGAATGTTTTGAATTTAGAAACTATTCGAATTTATTATATATTGCTATTATTGTTAGTGGAAGCGGTTAAATCTTTGCGGGGACTGCCATGGCTGTTAACTATGATTAATTTTTTGTATCAATTTACAATGAGTTCAATTTTTTTAGGGTATTTTCTAAAGTGAAAAGAAAAGATTCCTTTCTTGAATTCGGTCAGTATTGTATTAAGATGTCGCATTAAAATATCCGCCGATCTCGTGTAGATACTTAGGGCCGATTCCAATCCAAGTCTTCGTCTTCATCTTCGTCTCGTAATAACAATTTGTGACGTCAGATTGAGATGAGCATCAAGCAAGCTCGTTCCAATTGGGCTTGATTTTTGACATTTCGTTCATCTTCCATGGTTAAGACTAATGTGCTTATTAGGCAGTAATTGTTGGACATTATACATTATTTTTGTTTCAGAATCATTTAATTTTAATTGTAAAAGCTATTAACGTATGGTAAATAAAAAATAAAACAAAAGAATATGCGTTTCCTTAAATAAAACCTATTCATAATTTTGATGAAGTCAACTCAAAAGTTAACTTGATGAAGTGTTATACGAACTAGCCAAGCTCCAAGTTGTTTCGGTGTGACGTCACACGAAGACTTGGATTGGAATCGGCCCTAAATATAGCTTTTTCCGATTGTGTTCCATCTTCTATGGTCTGTGATATATGCACATAAAAAATTAAAATTTTTAACTTCATTGCGGTAGAAGATTAGAGGCCTATCCGTCAATGATGCTGCGACAAACTGGACTTCATTTTGATAACTAGATGTTCAGATATCATGGAAGCCATTCCAAAAACATGGTTTTGAGAAGAAAGCGTTTAAAGTTCTCGAATATTTTTTGTGTATAATTATTTTACTGAGAACTGATCAGCTAGTCCAGGCAGATATAATTTACTCTACTTGTGCTTGAAGGTTCCTTTCTCGACTGTTCCTTCATCCCATCTAGTTGTTTCTGAACCCCATTAGCGCCCATTAGCGCCCATTGACCGTTGCTTCGAACTAGAGCTCCAGAATAACGAACTACTACACGTGTACACGTGTATTCAGAAAAATCTCTCTAAAAACACGAACCCGAGTTACACGTGTAGTTCGAACCTTATGAAGGTTGGTGTAGTTCGTGTTTTCAATACACATGTAGTTCGGGTTCGTGGTTTTAAAAACGAACTGAACCCAAGATCGAACGTTCGTGTACACGTGTATAACCCAGAGCTCTACTTCGAACGATCAATTCGATATTCATCTATGCAATTGACACACATCTTTGCCTTCTGCTTAATAGTCACAAGCATTTCTGAAAGAACTTTCAAAATGGACCATAGTGCACAGTAAAAGGGATTACTGCTAGGAAACTGACAAGTTCGACAACTGAGGAATGGTTGTGCTTTGGAGTGAAACACGTGCGTTACTGCATTCTGAAGAACGGGTATAACTTATTGATTGCTTAACACGTTCACGCTGGCACTATATTAGTAAGAGAGCTTTCTCAATTTGTATTTAGGTTTTCGTGTAATTTTCTCTTAAAGTTCTCGCGTGAACCACCGGTGGGTCACGTCGGCGTGAACGTGTTAATAACGCTTAATGGTTGAGCGAAATATATCTTTCAAAGCTAAACAAACTTATAGTTCACTGAATGGCTGACCTTAGCAGTCGCTAAGCGGCTCGCCCCACCGCCAATCAAGTCAAACTACTGCCATATCGTTGATTTCATGAATTCGATCATCTGTTGACATATTCTGCATTTTTATTAAACGTGAAAAACCCGTTTCCCCAAAATTTTTTAATAGAATACCCCCGTATGATTTTTAAATATTTCTAATAGGTCTAATGATCCCACTCGGGTAATGAGATGTTTGGGTACCTGGGTATTTCAGTGGTAATGTAGTTGGGAAAAATCCCCAGGTACCTAAGCAATCTCGCGGTTATCCGAATAGTCAGACACCCCAGGAAACAAATAAGAGTGAAAAGTTCCTTCCAACGGAAACGGAAATAGTCAGAAATTGGAGCAGCTAGAAACATAATTTATGACAAATGTGAAATTGCGTGTAATTCCTGTTAGCATCAAATTCCCTAAAAATACCTGTAATCTAGAACAATGAACAGAAATTTATGCTGATATTAGGAAGAATTTACACGAGTTACTTACGTGTGATCAAATAAGAGATTTCCACTTTTACTACTACTACTGGAAAATTTAACCATTCTATAGCATACCTTTTGCTGAATAGGTTTTTTGGATACTCGACTATCTGCGCAGCTATAATCAGTTTCTAGATAGATTCATAAAATTTTCAGACACACAATTATTATCACAAGAATCAATTTTAGATATTTATTTTTAAACTTCATTCTATAGAGTCAGCGATCCTAATTAAAAGAGTGATACATGGATAAACCCATAATATTTTTACTAAGCCGCTACTTAACAGTTTGGGTTATTTCATTAATAAGGATTGTTCCTTGATTTCTGGGAGTTCAGCAGGACAAAGTCAGTCGTTAGGCATGAAGTATAGACTATATATAACGATGTACTCTCTTGAAAGTTTTCTAAACTCTTTACCTTGAAATTTTTTATAGAAGAAATGTGAATTTTGGACAGCCCTTGGAACTAGTAGGATCAAGATTATCTTTCAAAAGTCAGTTCTGAATTAATTATAGAGTTAGGTATATTATTAATTTTTCCATTACTATTATTATAAAACAAGTGAACCATAGCTTCATAAATTTTTGAGACAAGTATGTTTTGTTATTTATGTCCCTTTTGTGGGGGTGTTTCTCCCTGAGTCCTTTCACAAGAGATTAAAAAATACTTGTCACTTATTTTTCTGTCCTGTATAACATATCGAAATTCTAAGAAAATCGAAAGCTGACACCTTAAGACCCTTCCTTGCAAGTCAAAATTTTATTATGTGTAAACTGAAAATTTGCTAGTTCCTCTTTTAGTATCCTTTTCAAAGTTTCTATAAGAAGCCAATTGCAATGAATTCGGGAGTATAAAAACTGCTCGCATTTTCCCATATGTATGGAAAAAATCTCGGATACTCAAACGGTTATAACACACACAGAAGTAAGTGAAATAAAATTAGCAAACGAAAAGCACAGTTCAAATATATTACAATGTGGGTATTCACTATGTAAATTTTACACTTATTTAAAAAAAGCCCAGGATAGTCAATTTTATCACTTTTCGGTCACTTTTGGAACTTAGAAAGAAAACAAACACGCGTGTTCCATATAAAATTTTGAATTTATATTTTAAGACATCAGACGTTTCTGAGTTGTACTTAATAATGCCGATTCCTTAAGATTAACAAATCGGTTTTCCTTCTAGCTACTGAACGTCTTTGCACAACGAAAAAACTAAATAACAAATGCAAAAACATTAAATAAACTGCCTGTGTTGACAACGTTGTGTTGTGATCTAATGACCATTTTGATTCAAAACGAAGTTTGCAAAAAGTCACAACTAAATTCAATTAAAGAAAAAATCAGAAAACACTTTGCTACCTAGAATGCATTACAAATTTAGTTAGTCCAGAGTCCGCAACTAAAAATTAATGCATTTAGTTCGCTTTTAATTTAATTTTTAGCACAAACACACAGCACTTCGTAATCTTTCTTTTTGATAAATGTTCCATGGAACTGGAATAAAATTAACCTTCAGTCACTCAATGGTTATTATTGTTATGCACCTACCAAATTAAATGATTTCTCTTAAAGCTGAGCGAATAGAAATCACTAAACTAGAACAGAAATGCCGTCTTCCGGATGGCAGGAATTTGTAATCCTTTTATCCTGTCCGATAATAAATTCGGCTGCATCACCGCTTGTATCGTATTGTGACCGGTTTGAAATTTTTTTTTGTATACATGCTGGTAGAGTGTATGTGCAATGAACTCACAAAATCCTTTCCAACATCCCAACCCTTTTTGAGCTTTAAACTGCTTTAACGTGGTAAAAAGGGGTGAAATAATTTGCATCCTAAAATTTAAATATAAACCCGATGAGAAAAAACTTCGACCTCGCGGCGTTTTGAATAAACTAGGTATTCAAGCGGAAGTGTGTTTTTTTTAATAATTTCTGATGATCATGATTTTATTTGTTTCATTTAATCCTTGAGGTGAAGAGAATTGACGGAAAGGTCATGGTTGGAAAATATTGGAAAAGAGGGATAATTTTAGAATTACTCTGAGGTCTGACGATAGCGAATAATATTTGAAGAAACTGAAAGTACCTATACAACAATTTATTTGAATAAATAAAGAAACAAAAGTTAAGAGATATACGTTATTTTTCATTACAAACGATTTTTCAAATATTTTTCTTCTGAAGCGAAATTTAGTAAATAGTAAGCGGTAGGTACATTTGACTACAATTTCTTACGTATGTTCCCTTTATCAGCTTTTGGATCAAAAAGGTGCTTGGTTGGGGATTAAAGAATATTATCGTACTAAGGCGTTTTATTTATTTTTATTCTATGCCTAATTAAAGAAATTTTTTGGATAATCTTTAAAAGTAGAAGTCGCAGGAAGATCTTAACCTGCCGGGATTAAGATAATTGACTAAACGATTTGAACAAGTTTTTGAAGATTAATCTTCGAAAAACAAAAGAATAAAAAGTATTTAAAAGATTTGTTGATTTAAGACAACAATTCACAAAACTTTTGTATTTCTTACAAAAAGGTATCCCAACGTTTAAGGCAACAGCATAATTTTCCATTTCGAAAGTTTCAATATTTCATATAGGTGCATACTTCTCATAGAAATATTTGGAAAACGTTCCTTCGAAAAGGTATTTTTATTTCTGATATTTAATTACAGCAATACATTTAAAATTATTCTCATTTTCCTAGTGCATAGAATAACTGAAAATTATTATGTAAAAGCCAAGATTTCTTTTTTCTTTGAAGCTGAAAGGAGTTGAATAAAATATTTTGGTAAGTGATGGTAATATTAAACATATTTTGTAGTGTTCTAATTGAAGTTATTTTGCTTAACCTTTTTACCACAATTTACTTTTGGTAACGATAAGAAATAACTGTAATAACACTGTGTTAATATATACAATGCATATTATCAAGTCGAAAGAGATCCTTCATTATCAATGGTTTGGGTGAGATTGTTGGATATTGGCGTTCATTTCATTTTCTGCTAGAGTTCTTGAAATGGTTTATTTCCTCCATGTTTCCAAAAAATTGTAGTTGCTGATATAATCTACTTAGTACGGGTTACAGCAAACAGATGGCAGATATTGCCAGATATTCCAGCTATAATTACGTGGATTCCAAACCAGATAATTATTGCAGCACCTAATGATATCACATTATGTTCCCAATCAGCTCCATTTCACCCTTTCATCGCGTCTCAATACTGAACACTTTTTATAGAACGCGTTTCGTGATTGGAGTTTAGTATTGAAAGTATTAAAGGACGGATATGCCCCCGCGTAGCGGTTCAATATACCGATTTTTGGACGCTAAAGTGTGCCAATTGCTGGCACCCGCCCATAGCGCTGCCAATTATTAAAAAGTATGAAAAAAATTAATCACCAATGAAAGAAGTTATTAGCCATGCTTCTTAATGCAGAAATCAGACAGAAAGATTCTGCTTTTAACCTTCGATTTGCCCGGTAGATAAGTCCTGTATCGTGCGTCAATCGAAATCGTTCAAACCGAGTCTTACATTTGTGCATGTTGTTAAAATAAGCGTTAACCTCATCAATTTTCAAATAAGATAATATGAAAAACGTCTTGGAATTCTAAAACTTTGATTTCAGACCCGTTCAATTGCACAAATTGTTATAATTTTTAAAATAAATCTTTTTCTCATTTGTTCAATCGCGTTAAAGCGAAATCTTTCTACGTACGGCGAAATTTCTGCGCCATATGCTCCCTTCTTCTGAAATGAGTTGAATTTAACAAAACAAATTGATAAAATATCAATAAATACCAAATAGTCTGCAATAATAAATAAAAGTAATAATTAAAAAGTGCTGTGTGATTTCATGCATTCGCTGCTGGATATTACTCTGTGAAACCTCTAATCATAACTAAAATGAAAGAAAATGAAAGTACACAAGATTTTCATTACGAACATAATTTTAAATTTTCAGTTTTATTAATTTTTAAATTAATCGTATTTATCGAATTAAATCTTCATCGCTGTAGTGAGGAACTTGTAATATGGCCTGAATTTCGCTATCGCTGAGTATCGTTACACGTATAGTATGTGTAGTAAATAAATGTGTTACCCAAAATTTATAATATATTCATTCTCCACAAAACTGTATTCATTTTTTTATCAATAATGGAGGTGTTGTGAAATATACTGATTAATTAACATCGATTTGTTTTCGCAAATTGGTTTTAAGTGCTCCTGCTTTGCATGTGCTCAAACTATTGCTTTTAAAATACTAAGTAAAACTGTAGTACTGTGACCGTAGATGGGGAAACTTATCTCATTGATATAGAAACCGAAACAAAAATAGTTGTAACACCTCAGTGGATTTTTGTTGCCAGCAAAACAATTCCAATATTATTGTCTATCCCA
>QYTT01085410.1:0-11373 GCA_006980735.1 Dasypogon diadema | reverse complement strand
AAAAGTGCTGTGTGATTTCATGCATTCGCTGCTAGATATTAGTCTGTGAAATATTTACCAAAATCTGCATTGCAAACCTCTAATCATAACTAAAATGAAAGAGAATGAAAGTACACAAGATTTTCACTGCGAACATAATTTTAAATTTTCAGTTTAATTTATTGTAAATTAATCGTATTTATGGCCTGAATTTCGCTATCGTTGAGTATCGTTACACGCATAGTATGTATAATAAATAAATGTGTTACCCAAAATTTATAATATATTCATTCTCCACAAAACTGTATTCATTTTTTTATCAATAATGGAGGTGTTGTAAAATATACTGGTTAATTAACATCGATTTGGTTTTAAGTGCTCCTGCTTTGCATGTGCTCAAACTATTGCTTTTAAAATACTAAGTAAAACTGTAGTACTGTGACCGTAGATGGGGAAACTTATCTCATTGATATAGAAACCGAAACAAAAATAGTTGTAACACCTCAGTGGATTTTTGTTGCCAGCAAAACAATTCCAATATTATTGTCTATCCCACCATTAATGATGCTTTTGTATCGAGACTTTCATTGATTTCTGATGTGGTTGGTAACAGTTTTATAGCACAATATGATGAAACTAACAATTTGTTTTTAATCCTGTTAAAATATATATTGAGTGACTGACTGAATGAATTTTAATTTGAAACTCCGACACAACTTCTTGAATGAATTTCGTATAAGCACCATTTAAAATAGTGAAGTTTATAAAAACTGTGAAGAAGAGAAAGTATCGAGATTTATAATAATAATAACTGATTTAATCGATTCATTAACAACTATAGCAGCAAATAAAAAAATTTATATGGTAGTTAACAAATATTACAGTTTGGTCTGCTGTCAGAATACAAAACTGGATCATTGGTAAACGCCATTGTAATTCAAACTCACGACTTCACCAATGTAATTTTAAAAGAATTTTTATAGATATAAAATATTAAGATAAATAAACTGTAAAGTAGAATATGTTCATTGAATATTTTACTTACCTTTTTCGTGGATTATATACAAATCCCATTTTCCTGAATAGTAATTTGAATTTGTTAACTGCCATTCATGTTTTGCACGTAGAAACTGCTATAAGACTTGCAGAATATAACGTTGAACATAATTATATTTGACTGGCATAAATAATTGTTTTCACAAATTTTTATATAAGAGAAAACTTGTTGTAATACGATGTTTTTTAAACTATAATATTACTCGAAAGCATTAAAAACAACTAAGAACATTATTGTGTACAAGCCTAAAAATTCAGAACAACTCTCCTAACCTGTATAACTTACAAATTTTAATACCATTCTTTGGAGCTGTTTTTTTTTTATATAAAATTGCATTATTTTATCCTTGTCAAAAGAAAATATATTGAATTCTTTATATCAATTTTAGTATTCTATGAAATTTAATCAAGACATCAGGATAAATCAACTTTAACCGTAACACTGAATATATATAATATAATATGTAATAACTTTCAATTATGAAAAAAATAAATTGTTTTTTAGTCTTGAGAGTATTTAAAGTCCTATACAGTGCGACATCTGAATAACAGCCAACAATTCAAATATACAACATAAATAACATCAGATACTTAAGAAAATCGTAATATATTAATTTGGTTTCTTTAATATTTCGAGTGGGGAAAACACTTCGATTATTTAATGACACTCAGGAAAGAACGAATGTCCACTAGTTAAATCAACACAATTTATCTATTTGAATATACTTATTTTTGAACTGTTCAAGTTCAATTTATTCCAAGCTAAAATCAATATCGCACTTCCTTTCGTTCGCGATTATAAAATAATACTAAATCTTAATAGGGACATTTTATCCTAACGAGGATGAGGACTCTGGGAAATTAATTCACGTGGTACAAGCACAAGAGTTGGAGATGGAACGAAAAATAAGAGTGGGAAACCGAATGAAAATTAAATCTAATTAAAATTACAATGGAAATGTCACTTTCATCCCCTTAAAATGAAGTATAAACATGACACGTCCAACAAAGGTGCACAGTCGAGTTGCTTGCTTGAATAAAAGGGTTCAAACAGCCCATAAGAATTTTGTTCTTTCCTGATCTGAAAATGCATTATATCTTGAATAAATTAAAAGTTTTCAGAAGAATGTAACCATCTGTTTCGTTTACTCTTACCCATATTGAAAAAAGGAATACTTTCTTTAAAAGCATATAATATTGCCGTAGTGTTTACAACTGCTCCTGCATTTTGTCGTTAACGTTAAGAAATTCTCCCTGGTAAATAGCAAACTTAACTGAAAATAATGGCATTATAATTATATACGACGCTTCATTAAGAGGATGTGTCCGCTTAACAATTTAAATTAAAACCACATTAGACTGTTCCGGTCTAGTCTTATCTTCTTTTACTCCTTTTTCATTCAAAACGATTATTGAGATGATTCATTAAAAACGAATTTATTCCATTTATGAGCCACAAGAGAATAAGGACACATATGTTAAATGAATGCCCTGACCTTGATCGTAGTTATGAGTCATAAAAACTATTTCTTACGACTAGCTCCTTTCATCAGTAAAGTGACATATGTGGTTAAAGAAACTGTCGTCACTGAACCCTGCAGCCATCACTTTTAATCAAAGGAACAGATACATTTCTTTTGTGACTTTTTAGGATTTGAATAGGTAGAAAAAGCAGTAGCTAAAGTGCCTATCATCTGGCTATAATAAAAAGTATGATATATTTTTGTCATGCAGCCCCCTGATAAACTTTCATCACGTGAATGAATTTTTGTATTATTATCTTACCTTATGTATGCAGGTGTAAAAAACTCCGGTATGTTTTGAGCTTGGACAGAATAAATTAAAGGAGCATAAGGAACTATTTATGAAAATTATGGTGATTCCTGATATTTAGCTTCTTGACTATACAGATGAATTATTCAATTGCAGTTTCGGGACTATATACAGATTTTTGCAACAAAGCTTGTTGTTAATTAATTAAAAAACCCTAATATTAGATAAGGACGTTTTTCATCTTTTTGCGATATTTTTTAAGCTTGGAAAATAATCTGTATTAGTGAATTGTTGATATGAGAAAAGAGATAACCGAAAATTATTTGCAGTTTATGACCTAAGATATGAACAACTTATTTTATTATGGATTCACTAAAATTTGAATAAAAATTGTTCAACGCTTAGAATCGTCAAAGCTCCATGAGTGGCCTATGCTGAGACATTGTTTAAGTCCCTTCTATATCAATGAAGGCACATAAGAAGTATTCCTTATTTTAAGAATTTTTTCTATGGTCTCCACTACATCAACACAGTTTCGACTGATCTGCCCTTGGTGTAGGCAAACTATATTTCATAATATATTTTCCTTTAGACCTTTCACCAAGTTACCTGTCGACAATTCTTTCGACAATTTTCAGCACGAATTATGTTAGGCTTTTCGGTCTAAAATCCATTGCGGTCACATGAATGCATTCATTTTTCTCGGCATAAAGTCACTTTGACCTATACTTTCAAGAGGACGAGGCATTACCCAGACAACTTTTATAAATTACCATTAGTCCATTAAGGGCTCATTCCGTTAATTAATACTGCACGGTTAAAAATCCGAGAGTAAATTCTAATACTCTTCTGATATTAAGGCTTATATTCAATGCAAGTCGTATTTAGTTTTAATCATCGTAAAATATTAAAAGTACATTCAAGTATATGTTGTGTGGCAACACTTTTTGCCACATATGAAAAACCTTTTTTTCATTTAGCTTATAATTCGTAATAGAAATTTTTGCATAGTATATAAGTACTTGTGATATTCTCATTAAATTTAGTTCTGACTCGACCCAAAATTCGAGAAACGAAAAGTTACATTTTGTATGACTTAGTAGTTTCTAAAGTTGTGTTACCTTTTAATATTTTTCAAATACAAATCTAAAATTAAATATGATTATATTGATTTTCAATATTTATGCGGATTGCTATTAAGAGGACAAATGGGTTTTAAGGAGAATTACGGCTCCGTATTTTAATGCTTTCATGTTAATACTACAAAATACAAATAAAAAAAAATTTCTGGGTCGACAGCTTGGGTTCAATTTTTACAGGTAGACGTCTTAAAACTTACTCACCATTGGTATTAAAGTTTAGGGCTTAATATATGCCAAGGATTAGCTTTTAATATTTTTCTGGTGTAGTCATATATACAATACCAAAAATATTAAAATTTACTCCAAAATTTTTAACCGTGTGGTAATTTCAAATATAGTATGATGAGCGTTTACATTACATTCCAGAACGAGGTTGATAACCAGAATAGGACTCTATCACCTCTGAAACATGTATAGGACTCTAGAGGAACATTTTTAGTACTGAACGAATATGTGAAATGGCATCTTTGACAGTACTTATAATATGTAAAATTCAAGTACTCATTTTTTTTAAAGAAGCATAATTTATGGCTTCGAAAACAAAATTTTCGAATCACTTCCCTTATTTTTGTCTTCCTTACCCATTTACTCTCTTCTTCTGCTGACATTTATTTTATATTATAAATTCCCCCTCCTTTATACAACACAACTAATTTTTACTTACGTATTAAATTCATATTTCCTTGTACTGTTTACTCTGGCGGAGAATCGAACCTGGTTCTCACAATGCCATACTTGCACTCCCTCAGACTCCCTCGGACTCTCTCAGCGCTTACATTCTGTAAAGTGGTTTTTCTCAGTATTTCAATTTCAGTACTGTGAAATATTTATTCGGGATGTTTGAGGCAATCACCAGATTTGGTTCCCTATAGTTGAGCACCCATTTGACTATCGTCAAATCCCTGGAACCATAATTAGTCATCAAAATTAATTTTATCTTTTTCGCTGATATACAGGTTTTTGATTTCTTGCTCCTTTTTTGGTGTATCGGTTGTATCTATGCCTGCACCGACTTCAATTGGTGGAGGATAACTGTCATCCCCTGAGTTTGCAGAGCTGAGGTTCGTCTCCTTTTAGGTTGGTTTAGGCAGCCCGTGGCAGACATTTATCTGCACACAGTAAACTTTAAAATTGACCTCTCCACTCGTGGAAGAAATTTCTCTGGGCTGCCTTCAATGTTTAAGTAATCCGTGCCCGGAAGCCTATTTTCTTCCTTTTTCCCAAAAATCTCACTCAAAAACTTTTTTATTTCAGATGTGTTACTCCATTTGGAACCCCATGAATAAGCACGGAAAATAGCACTACCAAGGTAAGACGTTACGTAACGATTTTAGTGGCAGTCGATTTTAAAACAAAACTGATCACCACCATCTTGGAATTAGGCTGAATAATTTTAGCTTTATTGTCCGACTGTTGAGTTGTTCCTATAGACATGGCTATAGAGACAATTGCTACTGAGCCTCTTCGCCACGACAAGGGAGCAACATTCGAAGAAGAAAATTGAGAAAACGAAATTTATCCCAATCTCCCCTTCCCTAATTTCCTCCCGCCTAAGCTGTGCTGTAAGCATCATAGGGTTGTCCCCTGAGCTTATGCAACACCTTAAGAAAAAAGAAAGTCAACGAAATACATATTTTTTCTCATTAATTGGTTTTTTGCACCCATAGAAAATATATCTCAATTTTATGGAAATTAGCCAAAAATAGTCAATGAAAAAAGAGGCTCAAACATATAGATAACAGGCAATAAAATCCAATGTTTTTTTTATTACGTTTTGCCTCATTAAGAACTAACAGAGGTGAAAAAGACCCTTCTAGAATACAATTGGGACCTCCGAAATTTGCAACAATGTATACTGTACACCTTGCAAATTATTAGAATTAACCCTTGCTATTATAATGCAGGCTACCTCAGTTCTTTTCTCATGGCACACATAAATTTAGCTTGGTTACACAATTTAAAATACGGAATTCTATTGAGGGGCTTTAAGTGTAGTTTGTACTACCTCTTTAAAAGAGTACAATCACATTTATTGGAAGATTGTCCGACTGTGAGGAAGTTGAATTCCTTCATTTTGGAATAGGATGGCTTATTTATTACTCAATAACAAGTGAACCAAAATTCTGAAAAGCTTGGTACCTTATATTTAATTCCAAAAATCATTATTCATAGTTAATATGTTGAGCTTATATGCGTAGATTTGATATTCTGAGGAAAAACAATTGAATAAGCATTGAATAAGAAAAATATTTGCTAATAACAAGTATAAAGAAGAAAATTTTATAAAGGGTCCAATACAATTTTCAGTGTCTTACTACATCTGCAGGTAACAAAGGGTGCTTAAGCTAACTAAACCACTAAAAGTAGTTAGTATGACCTTTTTTGGGAGAAGCTAAAGCAAAATTTTATATTTCATCTTCTCATTTCATATAATTAATATTAAAAAGTCAGATAAATATCTGACGTCGAGATAATCCAATCTAATCAATTAAACGAATATGTTCAAGTCATAAGTATATATAATAATTTGTGACCCAATAACAAAGTTCATTAATTTATAAAATAATTAAAAAACAAAAGCCAAAGATTTATAAATAAATTTCTATTCATCATCTTTAAACTTTTCCTGTAATTTTTCTGTCTCATTTAACACATCTGCCATCAAAGTAATAAACACCGCCGGAAAGCAAACAATAGATACAAAAGTAAATTAGCAGCCCCTTAAAAGTTATAAATTTCACTGGGATACTTCACGCCAATTAACCGCCCATTTAACTCCTAATTATAATATCTGCTACACCAAATTATCCAAAAATTTAGCGCCACGGTAAAATGTTTTCCTTCCATTAATTAATTTGCTGAGAGGTCTTCAAGCGCAAAACGCAATTTCCCCGTCTGGTCCGTGCCCCAATTAAAACCATGTTTCCAAAAATACACCACAAATTCCCCCTAATCTGACTGGAGATACTTTCATTACAGTAATTAGATTTCTTCATTTGGGGGAGCTTTGGTCGCCAGCCAAAAACAATAAGACGACTTAGTCAGACAGGAGTTTTCCTTATTCAGAAATTCAATTAGAAAAGTTCTGATAAGAAACTGATGACGTCACCTTGAGAAAGTAAATCACTGAAAAATATCCACCTTGTGTTTGATAGCCGAACTACGGATCTTCCCCTCCTAAAAATTCCACCCTATAGAAGTTGTTTGCGTCCATTGTCTGTTACGTACCATCAGGCCGACCATCTGAGGGGTGATGAAAAACAAAAGGGAGGAATAGAAGTAGCAGAGGATTGTGTGGATTTTTTCCTTCCTTCATTTTTTCTTTCCTCCTGTGCACATCGAGTTACCCTGATTCTGACAGCTAAGAGTAAGATGAGGGTTGCGTTAAGCCACACCTTTTCTTTCAAACTTCAAAGTGTTTAGTCCTCTTCGTTTGAGTGCGTGTTTGGTATATGGCCCACAGGGCACGCACATTTCTTACGTTTTCAGGCTTTTTACGAGGCCGTAAATAAGTCGTTTTTGGCCTATCTACGTGAATTCTTTAAATCCCTCACCCCGCCTAACGACAGCGACGATGATGACTGAGGGAATAAAATTAAGGAAATTCGATTTATATGAAAATCAACGAAGTTCTTCGCCACCCTCCTCAATTCACCCTCGCATTTTTACATCTCGCGGTGATTGTTGCTGTCGTTCGAGAAAAAGAAAAAGAGCACATAAATGGCGCAATCAATTCAAATGGTGGACAAACAAGTTGCGTTCAACTTCTTTCACTAAGAATGGCGGCTGGCACTGTTTGGTGTCCTTGGATTTCCCGTAAAGTATGTATATTCTTCATCCGTGTGATATTCTCCTCAGTTTCCAGTACTTTTCTGTGTACAGAAATCTAACAAGATGACTTCCGCTGGCACCGTGTCCCGCGGTTTCACCATTTGTATCCTGTGCTTCAGAGGTGGCTTCTAATTGAAAATCAATACAACGTTTAGTTTAAAAGAATCTGCTACCAGGTGCCACTTAAGTTTGTTAAAAATCAGTTCAAAAAGGAGCAAAAGCAAAACGATGGAAAAAGTTAAAATGCTAAGGAAAAATTACAATTTGTTGACCCTTCTGAAATTAATTCAAACAAGATTTGGATAGCTCCAGCCATCCAAAAGTAGACTTTTATCATTCTTTCTGGGTGACTTAATGGTTTTGTCTTTATTATTTTAAGAGAACACACATTATAAATTCAGGAAGTATTGCTACTGGTTTCACTTTCACCGATTAGAACGAATTTTGATCCCCTTTACTGGAATTTTTCAATATCCTTAGTGGAAGTCATGCAATATCCCAATGAGGGATGCGAACTTTCTATTGTTTTTCAAGATAAATAACTGAGTTATACTTTGGACCAAGTGTTACTGGGATGTGCTAAATTCGGAGAGAGAAATGAAAAGGGACGAAGCAAAAACGGATAAATCCAATCAGTTTGTTTTTTCAGTAGTGGATAAAAGTGGTGTTACCGATTGCATAATAACATCCCAAATATCTGGCTTTGAACTAAATATTATCTATTCCGATCATTAAGATTTCTTAGTAATTCCATGTTCTTAATTTCTACTTTGTGGTTGGTTTCTTTTGAATGCTTTGATAAGCCTGAAGAAGGATTAGAGAGTGGATCTAACCTTTGACAACCCTTTTGTTTTTCCAGAGTAAATCGCGTTCCAGTCAGAACAACTTGTCTTATATACACCGTTTTTTCTTCGATTTCCTATAAGATATTTTTATTTTATTATTCACTAGTTTGTTTTTTAAAGTATATTTATTGAAAAAGGCGGATTCTATACCATTTTCAGATTAAATGCAACCTCTTCCGGATAGATTGCAAATTTTTTCGGAAAAATTGCAATTTTGTCCGGATAAATTGCAGCATTGCCCGCATAGATTGCAACTTTGTCCGAATGGAATGTAACCTTGTCCGAATATATTGCTACCATGTGCGAATTAATTTTAGCTATGTCCGAATTGATTGAAACGATATTCTAACATATTGCAACCATTTCCAAATAGAATTCAATCTGGCCCAATTAATATTCCATTATTTTAATTAATTTTATACTTGGTTCCAAATGAAACTCTCGGTGGAAAATTGAGAAATATAATGAAGTTTTTCAAGCATCTACTTCTAAAGAAGGTTTACTTGCTTAATTCAACTGAACTGAATGGATTATGGATTACCGCCACATTTGAAATTCTAAGATAAATTTCAATAAACTGCACATAAGGAATAAAAATGTTCCCGAGGTTCTTTCTAAACTACAAACTTTATGATGTTAAATAAGATTGGTCTTGTTTCATTTTCACGGAACACTTGAAAACAAACGTAACGGAACGGTCATCATTATAAGAAATAACAGACATACTAATAAGAATTTTAAATTTGACCGAAATATTCTGAAGATTAGATTTTCTATTGAAATCAGTGTATACGGAAGAGTATTTTAGTAGAAGCATTTTAAAAATGTGTGTTTATGAGAATTTTGAATGAATTTCATGAAATTGATAAAAGTGATTAGGCTCGATCGTTGCAAGAAATATATATATATATATCGGAAAGAAATTTTACTTATACCATCCAAGAGAAAGGAAAAAACTGCAATCAAAAGCTCTTGTACATTATGATAGCAGAACAAAAGCAATCTTACCTAACTTCGTAATTTAAAATGTGCCCTTTATCGAACTTTAACTGAATATTTTATCTGGGACGGTAATCCATATTTACCATAGATTCTAGTTCAGCCGAATCAAACAAGTAAAACATTTTTTCATCCATAAATGCTGAAAATCTTCATTATCTGGATTTTCAACCAGAAGTTGCATTTGAAACCGAGTAGAATTGTAGTGGAGTACTGAAATTTTAATTTAGACCGGATTTTGGGAAAGGATGCAATCAATTCGAGCATGGCTGAAATTAATTTGGACGCACTTGCAATCTATTCGAACAAGGTTGCATTCCATTCAGAAAAAGTTGCAACCTATGGGGGCAAGGTTGCAATCTATCCAGACAAAGTTGCATTTTACCCGGAAAAAGTTGCAGTCTGTTCGGAAAAGGTTGCAATCTATCCGAAAAATGTTACAATATATATCTGGAAAAGGTTGCATTTAATCTGAAAATGGTATATGCCATTTTATCTTAGTTGGTGAGCCAGCTCAATTTATTACAATGGCTTTGTTATTAATTATACAAAGATTGAAGATTATTCTTTCAAAGATACTTCAGACATACATTTGATGTGTAGTGCGACACATTGTCATTATGAGACTACAATTTTTTTAAAATACAAAATAGTTATGTTCACATGTAGTTTTTATAAAAGGTGCACAGTGTTGCGTTTTGGATCCAAACTTCAACATGGAAGTTGAGAAAAATTCAGGTGTTATAGTTCTCGAAGAATTGCATTGTCGGAAGTAGGGCAAGTTTTATAAACATATAACCCTATGATGCTCTGCACAGCCTTGGCAGGAAGGAAAATTCCTAGAGTGGAGATATCAATGCATATTTTGCTTAAACAACTGCGGCTTATAGAACATAATCTGTTAGATCAAAAATTATTTATTGTTACTATTGCGAGCTAAATCTCAAGTGACTATAACCCAGTAACAAATCATTTGAAGCACAAATGTTTTATAAACTTTTTTAACTTTTACTGGTAGAAGCCGCTTATGTGTAGTTGACTTTACTCTTTGTATTATTTATGCAGTTATGAAATTTTCTTTAAAAAACAAATTTATCCCAGGCCTTTTCGATTATGTTAAATTTTTAATTCGAGGGTATGAGACCAATGGCGGTCCCACTCTAACCGAATACTTTCGAATTGGACCCAGATTCAGATATATGTTAGACACATATAAGAAATATATGAAATAAGAAGGACTGTTAGAGAAGGACACGTATTGCTTAGATTTTAAAAATAAAAATCCTCAATTAAAGCATAAACTTATAGAATTATAAAAGGGGATTTAGCGGTTTTATGAAGCAGTTTAGAGTAACGTGGATAGATATGTTTTGCGCCAAAATGACAAAAACAAAGTAATCTAGGAACTTTAACAGTTTATCACTTTGCTGTAAGCAGTCACTAGAGAAAGTGCAAAGAAGTGCAAACTATTTCATATTTGTGTGCTCTGAATTTGAACAAGATGCTCTCTCCAGATCCTATAAAGTCTGCAGCCAATGAGCATTGTGTCAATAAACATCAGGAAAATATTCTAAAAGGAAAATTTCTATCTAATTCTATCTAAAAACTAATCCAATTCCTGCCGTTATTGATATCTTGATATCTTGACATGCTTCCAAATAGTATGATCGTCGCCATATACCGTGAATTTTTAAAAATAATAGCTTTTTAGTACATATTCATATCATATTGGGTTGAAGAAATAAGTG
>QYTT01085409.1:16873-27249 GCA_006980735.1 Dasypogon diadema | reverse complement strand
CACTCTTTTAATTGATGGCAAATACTGAGTGATTCCGTCTTAGGAGATGATCCAAGGCTATCATGCCCGACAGCAACCGAGCGGATTGGGAGGTCCAGCATATTGTTTCACTGGCATAGGATAGGACACCATTGATTCCTTTATTACGGATAAGTCGTTTTCATGGAAGCAGTTCTACAGGAGCAGGCCAAAAGGTCTTTGGTTTCTCACTCCGAATCCCATTTGGTAAATTCATTTGTTAAATATTTTCCCTGTAATTAAACAAAATTACTTGCAGCATTCAGCTTATATATTACAAAAGGAGGTTGCAGAAATACTACACGAGAACATTGAGGAGGGATTCTTTCGGGTCTCCCTTGCGCTAGAAGGAATTAAGAAAAAGGGATAGACAAAAACGAATTCAACTGTAACAAAGTTATGTCGATTTATGCATGTCCGTCTGTCCGTTTGTCCGTCTGTCCATCTGACCGACTCTCAAGACGATTACGGGAGAACGGAGCAACGTAGAGAGCTGTAATTCGGTCTGTGAGTTTGTTATTTTATTTGTGAGGTTGAATCGTAGATGAGAATATTCGAACCACAATCAAATTTCAATTTTATTTGTAGCAAACAAATTCTTTTGCGCTTAAATAATATAAAATACAAAGAGCTTATATAATAAGCACTTACCTATTGATTTCTTATGTTTATGTGTATATTCGATACTTTACATAGAGGGATAGTTAGCTAGTCATGGGTATTTCTTAGTCTTTGATTTTTATAATATTTCGCTTATAATGATTCGGGGAATAATGTCCATGAATGTAACGATGAAGGAGCGTAAGGTATTGAATATTGCGCTTTGCGCCAGTGCTCCAGAGAATCGATTTCACAGGTAAACGTCTTGTCTCAAATATGTGAATTAAATTCAAGTCTGCTTCTGATATGAATTTTGTAAATGAACGCTAGGTCAAATGGGGTGAAGTATTCCTTGCATTGTTGTAGAAAGTCAAGGCATTTCTTTGCAGTAGCAAATATGTGGTCCGTATCCAACTGAGATTATTGAGGACCTGAACCCCGAAGATGTTTAAGTTAGAAGAGTTTGAAATGCTTATCCCGCTGACAAAGAGGGATGGTGGAGAATTTAAGGTTCGTTTGACAGCGTTATTATCAGTGGCATTACAACGAGAATCAGCAACTGATTCAAATGAGTACGCGAGGTCAATAGTGTTATCGTTAGCAAAGGTGTGAATTGAATTGGAAATGAGAGATAAGAGATCATTATTAAAAAATATGAACAAAGTAAGAGACAATACAGAACCGACAATACAATACTACTTGGAGGTAATACCGTCCAAATTTGGTGCATTTATTGAATTTAATTGAAAAATCAGAAAAACACCGCCTTCATAGAACATAACACACTTTTAGAAAGAAATATAGGCATTCGTGAGAAAATCTTGGGACACATATTCGTGCAAAGTTTCACACTACTATTCCTCTCGTTTATAAGATATTCACAAAAAATGATATTTATTCCAAATTTTAAACGTACTCTTCGACCTTTAAATGACCTTCTTGCCAATTAAAACATCTTTAAAATTGCTTTTAGTAAAATAAATAAATAAATACCTTAGTGTATGAATGCCTCCTTCTCAGAACCGGTCAACTACTCGAAGTTCCTTTCTACTTACTTCCAATCTCGAAAACGATGATCGTGTGTAACAGTGCAGTAGAACAGAACTGTGTCGGTTGACCTTTTTCGTACCAATCAATAGCCTGTATATATTGCTGCCTCTTTTCCAATAAACATTCTCCATTGCACTGTAAATTCAGTTTTACTTATAAGGCACTGAACAACCAAAATTGATGCAACTACATTCTCTCCCATTCCCGAAAAGTATTTTGTGTCTAGGATAATTGGTCCCATATAAAATAACAAATTGATCAGTCCATTTATTAGAGAGCAGTGAACAGTATATACAAATAGATCGTTGTATAAAATTGTACCTATGCTTTCTAAGCTCAGCCAAGTGGATTGAAATTCTTCTGCAATAAAAAATATGCAAACTGCATAGGTTTATTTAAGATGATAGAAAAGGGAACATGTGTAGTTTGGTTGCCCCAACATCTTCTTCTTGCTCAGATTATAAGGAAGAGTTTGTAAATGGAGCAAAAATACAGTTAGCGCAGGCATAATGGTCAAAGGCGCAATTGTAAAAGGAGCACAAGAAGTAAAAACAGCCAAAACAAGCGCAATCGCATAGACATATCGTTAAAGAAGCAAAAGGATAAGGATTTCTAGCACTAGTTGCATACCACGAATGACATTTAGTAAGATATATGTCTGTTAAGGGGAGTGCCTTAAAACGAATCACACATTTGGAGACTGAAAATCTGCTGAAGTGTAACGAATATTTTTTGCACGCACGTGTAAGGTAAGCACCCAATATAGAATCACATCCTCCAGTAACACCTGACACTAAAAAATTTTTACATTATAGCATATTTATAGGAGGCTATGCCAAAATCAATAAAATCGTAAATGGTAACTCTGGCCATTTTGACATAACAAATAAACAGCTGATTCTAGGGAGAGTGTTGTGAATACTCAGGTTTTAGTTAAATTTATTTTTTAATATTAAGAGTGAGCAAGTACTCAAGAATGATATGATATCTGTGTACATATAACATGCATTTAGTTAACCCCAGCATTTTTTTTAAAGCTGTAAATGAGAGGCTTTATCTCTAGATAACGAAGCTAAGTCTTCGGAGCTGGAATGTCTGATTTCATTAAATTGTGCTTTAATTGCTACAGCAAGTCGTTAATGAGTCTTGTCAGTATCTACGGCGCTGCTAACAGGAACAGTTCTAGTTTATTCAATAGCACCATGTCTGAAAGTGTGGCTCCCTGTAAGAAGGTACTTTCCATTCAGAGTCATGTGGTTCATGGCTACGTAGGGAATAAAAGTGCTACTTTTCCCCTTCAGGTAAGAAAATAGAATCCCTTCATAACATTTTAAGAAAATCTAGTAGGTTCTAGGTTTCGAAGTGGATGCCATTAATTCTGTACAATTTTCCAATCACACTGGGTACGAACACATTAAAGGTCAAATTCTCAATGAACATGATTTAGGTGAAATTTCGTTCTCTATTACTTTTCATGCGATAACTCTCTGTTTTCAGCCGATGTATTTGAAGGACTGTGCTTGAATAAACTCGTAGGACAATACTCTCATCTTCTTACTGGTTACATTGGAAATGCGAATTTCCTCAGACAAATTTCCGTGATCGTAAAGAAAATGAGAGAAGTCAATCCCAATCTTATCTATGGTAAGTGTGTTATTCTTGCAGTCTTTTTTTATGAATACTAAAATATACCGCAGTTTGAATTGCGTAACAGTCTGCGATCACGCAGTCTTGCGAGTCACTTTATTTATTATTTACAAGCGCAGATAAAAATCCAGTCTTGGTTTCAGGTCTTCTCTGAAAACAATGCTGTTGTTTTATTCTTTTACTTTATTTAAGATAGTATGCCACAAGTAAATAGAAAGAATTATCGAAATTAAGTTTTCCTTTTCTGTAGAATTCTCTTTGCTTCCAAGAAAGTAGGCACTCAGATTTAGTATTGAAAATTGCTTCTTTGGTACTAAAATAAAATTTCTTACTATGATACTTAGACATCTTGTCGGGTGTCGGTTATCAACGTTACGACAAAGATTTAAGAGAATATATTTAATTTAGAATTAAAGATAAACATTTCTGGAATATCTTAAAAGTTCAATATGTATCCAATGAATTTTTCAGTATGTGATCCGGTGATGGGAGATAATGGACGAATGTATGTGCCCAAAGAACTACTTCCAATTTATCGGGATGAAATTATTCCACTAGCAGATATAATAACTCCTAATCAATATGAAGTAGAGCTTATTACAGGATGCAAAATACGCAATGAGGACGATGCGTGGGCTGCAATGAAATGGTTTCACGACAGAAACGTGAAAATCGTTGCATTATCAAGCACAGAATTGGGACCTGAAGGAGAGCTACTGGCCTTCTTAAGTCAGGAAAATGGAACAAAATTCACAATAAGTATCCCAAAACAAGGATATGGTATTGATTTTACAGGGACTGGTGACCTTTTTGCAGCACTATTTCTTGCACACAGTCACTTAAACAAGGACATAAGTAAAGCGTTAGAGTACACAATTGCCAGTCTGCAGGCTGTTATTAAAAGAACTACTGAATATATGCCAGAAGATGTGAAATCCGGCAAAAGAAAAGTAACGTCACGTGAACGGGAATTGAAACTAATTCAAAGTAAAACTGATATTGAACAACCAAAAGTAATTCTGAAAGCAAATCCTGTTTAGATAGGAAAATGTGCTAGAATATTGCTAACCTTGATGTCAAACGTAATAATCGACAACTCATAACAAAACGATATCATAGCTAATAGAATCTTTACATGTGGACAATAAAAATTTTTAGTGTTATTTTGTTATTCTAATAAAATTTTATTTGTTAATTTTTATATGGCTTTATTGATTTTCTCTTACATGTCAGCAGCTAAATGCTGAACTAAAATTTAACCGCGAGCACTGACCAGCTACGTCAAAGGTGAATTAATGAAATTTCAAGAAAAAGGGGAAACAATTTTGCATAAAAAGTAGAAATATTTAAAAGGTTACTCATCTTTTTCTTTATTTGTCCTTCCTATCCGCTATCCTTCAACCTGAGTTTCCTTTACTCCAACGACTCGTCCGGATCCCTTTCCTTACTCCACCTCTTACTGCGCAATTTTCAAGTTTTTTTTTTAATTTTTAACATAACTTTTTCCCGCACTTTTGAGGAACAACTTTCAAAATGGGTTTATAAATTTCCACTTGTTTTTATTTAATTTTCTCTTCACTTGCTCGCTGGTGTGCTGTTGATCAAACCTAAAGCCAACCCTAGAAAGAAGGAAGAGAAACTCGGCCGGTAAACCACGATGCTCCAGAATGGCTTCTTGTCTCCAATTTTGATTTGGTTGGTTGTTTGTCCCATTTTGAGTATCTTGTACGCGATATTTAAATAACTTGCGCGCCTTTTTGTGAAAATTTAAATTTATAATCGATTGTTCGTTTTTTTGCTTTTCTCACTTCCGAGTGTTTATTAGTTCATTACCAAATTAAATCTTTCTCACAGCATAGGCACCATATCTTTTGTCATTAAAAATAACCTTCTTTTAACAGTTTGCGTTCGTAATGAAACTATAGAACTCAATATCACAACAACCACAGTCTTTTTCTATTTCGAAGGGA
Organism: Dasypogon diadema; assembly: GCA_006980735.1. Lineage (NCBI taxonomy): Eukaryota > Metazoa > Arthropoda > Insecta > Diptera > Asilidae > Dasypogon > Dasypogon diadema. The sequence goes on along the minus strand of QYTT01085409.1, from coordinate 21,964 downwards.
CTAGGACTGAATTATGTACATATAAGCAAAAAAAGCTATCTCGAGTGAAAGGATTTTGGAGACGAATAAAAGATATTCTTTTTATCGCTACTATTATTGGACAGGTACACAACGACAATTTTCTCCTATAATATTTTTTATGCTTTTTTTCTTTTAATTGAAAGGTAAACTCTAATTTCCAAAGTTATTTGTACAGAATTAGTTGAACAAACTTCGTGAGTAATACTACCAATACTAATTCAATATATTTTCTCTAACAGACTAGGGTATAATCTACCATATCCTAAGTGAACACTACTACAATCGTTTCCTACCAGCAATTCAATTTTATAAGTATAATTACACGCAAAGAAAAAGAGAATTATAGACAAGTTTAACGGCCTAACTCTTAAATTTTAAAAATTTTAAGATTATCTAAGGGAGTCCATGATGGTCTGATGATCCTAATTCTTCCGAGACATTACGGCGTAAGAGTTAGTGTGCTCCACCAACAGCAGGTTACACGCTTGGGACATTCAGGGTATCTACTCTCCGGTGAATCGAACTATAGAATCTGGCCTCAGGAGTCATAAGTCAGATTCTGTAATTCTATTCTATCGTATCAAATTTATAGCGGAATTTTGATATTTAAAAGTTCAAAGTAGAATTTCTACATTGATTCCGCCATAAGTTCGACTGTCCGTACGATCGAATCAAATTACATAATTTGGGACCTCGGCGACCGAACGAAAATGGGGATTCTAAACTGAATAAGTTCAAAACTCCAATCAGAATTTTAAATTTATTCGCCTCAAAATTTCGCCATACTTTCGGTCTCTGATCCGATAGAAACGAATTGCATAATTTAGCTCTGTTTATAGCGGAATATTAATCTAAATGACCAGGGCAAAATTATCTAATTCTACTCGGTCACATCCACCATCGATCTTAAGGCGGAATTATGAGCTGAATAACTTCAAAACTCCAATCAGAATTGTTATATTGATTCCGCCATAAGTTCCATTGTCGATACAATAGAGTCGAATTGTATTCGAAAATTGATCGAATATCAGCGATCGACAACCACAATAAGCCTCAAATTGCTCACTACTGCCACCCAAACATAGAAGTTCTTAATTCCGAAATAAGAAGAGAATGAGCACAAAATATTTAGAATGCCGAAATAGTAAGTAATTATTGTGATGAACCTTGAAATTCCCAAAGAAATGTGTTCTCACAGAGAAATAACAGAATTAGATAATTAATTTATATAAACAAAATACAATTAAATTTAAAAGGTGCAAACAATACTTTCTACAATATATTTTTACGTAATCGATATTTCATTTTTCAAGCCCAGCAGCTTTAGTACTTGCTCCTTGTATTTCTGAATATTATACTCATTTTCACCTTCATTTATCAAGTTCTCCACACTCTTCCCAAACTCCCCACCTACTGTAGCAAAGTCATCTGCTGATTTCCCCCAATTCAGAATAGCTTCAGCTGACACCTTTGATTTGTTCCTGTTAAAATCATAGTATTCCATATCTGCTTCAGATTTTGATGCCTCCCAAGGTTCAGCTACCCATGATTCATGATAAAGTGCAGTTAGTAAATACTGTGCATAGTCATAATTCTGCTTCCGTAACGGACATCTATCTGTTACAATCGTCAAAATATCTGTGTCAGGATCGAATCGATCACCCACAAGTCGGAGGAATTTATCTCTTGCATGTTTATCCAGCTTTAATGTGGACAACTTCATTTTCAGTGAAACTATACGAGCTAACGGATTTCTAATTGTTGGGAGACCATGACAATAATCGCTTGTAATTATTTCAATGGGAAAATGTTTCTCCCATTTTTCTTCTGACTCCAAACCTTTCGGCCAAAGATTGCAAAACTTTTTCAACACCTCACATTGTCTCTTTATTACTGGAGGTGTCAAGTGAAGAAAGTTGGGAATTTTCATCAATTCGGCGTTTGCATACTTTGAAGGAGGGGCAGCACCCTTTTCAGTGTAACCTTGACGAATTGGTAAAGGAACAGTAGCAGGATGGAAACTTCTTGGGCCTGGCCATACAGCACCCCAGTCTTGATCTATAGCCATTTTAGTTGTTCTATACGTGAAAAATCAGAATAATACACTATACCTGATATAAAAATCTAATTCTACCTTGGTGGAGAGGGTTGTTCTTTCTTAACTTTCCTACGCTGCTGGGATCGAACTTGCACCTGGCGCAAATTTAAGACCCTGAATTCTGAAGAAATACCAAATTGTAAAAACCAATCTTCTCTTTGCACAGGATACGAACCTTCGTCTTCGAAACTCTCCTCCGTTTGAGATGAAAATGATTGCACCTGTTGGCAAGCAAATCTGGACATCGCATTGTGCCCGGAGCGACGGCACAAAAATCTTATTACCGACATAATTAAAAGTTTAATAAAATAAGTGCAGATGCCCTATAACCATAAAGCTAGCCTCCGGGCCACCTCGCTCCACAGATTGACAGCTGTCGATTTTTTTATGTTCCCAAAATGGTAAGCAGCATTAAGAATTTTCAAGGGAGTGTTCTGATTTTGCCAGGTACATTACGCAAAGATAACCGCAAAGTTCCCAAGTGTAATTGATTAAAAGAACTAACTCTAATATGCTTTCACTTCGATCAGCTGATTATCAAATATGATTTGTTTACTTTTTCGGCAGTTTTGCCGAGTGCCTAGGATTTCTCAAAATACACTTTTACCCGCGACTCTTCGAAATTTTCAATTGTCCCCAGGTAAGCATAAGCTTTAGGTGTCTCAAATTAAATTATTGTTATTTACGAAAAGTATTCTAGAGCTCCGACATGGCGAATATGAATGGCAAGATCCCAAAGCAGAGGAGGAAGTGTAATTGTTTCTAACAAGACAAGTGGTTCTGATAAAAATAACAATTTACAATTTTAGAGTTAACATAACTTACATAGACAAAGATGGCAAAAGAATTCCCGTCAGAGGGAAAGTGGGTGACAATGTCTTATATTTAGCTCATAGATACAGAGTCGACATGGAAGGTTTATAAGCATTTGCATCCTTTCTTCTCATTTTCACATTTTCTCTAGGTGCATGTGAAGCCTCCTTGGCTTGTACCACATGTCATGTATATGTAAAATATGACTACTTGGATAAACTACCAGAAGCTGAAGAAAAGGAAGAAGACCTACTCGATATGGCACCGTTTCTAAAAGAGAATTCTAGGCTGGGCTGCCAAATCATTCTGACTAAAGAATTAGAGGGACTAGAGCTTGAACTTCCCAAAGCTACAAGAAATTTCTATGTAGACGGTCATAAACCAAAGCCCCATTAATGAGGGTTGCGTTATTTTCATTATAGTCAGCTTAAATGATTAATTTTGTAAAATAAGAAATATACGGAGAATTTATTTTAAAATATAACTGCAATTATAAGAAGGTATTCCCTGTCTTTAGAACACTCCACAACTACAAATGCTGGCAAAAGAGCATGCAAAGCACTTAATTTCAGTGTATTCCAAAATACAGCCATGCAGCAGTGATGTGAAAATCTATAATTGAGAAACCTTCACTCATAAATCTTATCCTAATTTCGCCTCAATTCGAAATAATTTAACTTGTAATACGTCTACAAAAATCGTCAGGTTCAGCTTCAGCCTGTATTAATAACGATCCTAAATTTAGCACGAAAAATACAGTGTCGTTGTTCGAACTTGAATCAATGTGTGTTGGGTGCTCTGACCGCTAAGGATGGTTATCGAAACGAATACCGAATTTTTGAGTTCGATGATATCGGCGGCAGAAGTTTTTGGTGTGAGGTGTTGTTTTGCGGTACCGGGGATCTGCTGATTTACGGATTTTTATTTTCCCGTTCTGGCTTTCCTCTGTCGCTGATGTTTTGGAGGAAAGCAAACTCGCGCGGAATTTTCGTTTCTTTATTTTCAAGTAGCTGGGAAGGTGATCAAGGGATTATTTTCCCCAACAGGTGGTAAGTATAAATATATAATTCCTGTAGAAGGGAAACCGGGTGATGGATCCCACATTTAAGGAATTATCAGGAAAAAATGAAACCAAACATTTTAGAAATTTTTGCTGTGCAGGCGGATGAGTGGCGGGCACGAATCTTTTGCACAAGGATTCGTGCTTTCACCAAGGCGACCATAACATATTTAGTCCAAACCTTGACCTTGGTCAGAGAAATCATCATATAGGAGCCGGCATATACGCGTTTTCTTGCCTACATGCAGCACATCATGCTCATGCCCACACGTCTCTGCTTCCAGCAGAACGCCTAATACGCTTTTACATTGTCCATGAAGTGCGTGACAGGCAAATCTATAAAGAAAATAATAATACTGCTCATTTTTGGCTCGCGAGCATGAGCTATCAACAGCTCACAAGCGCGCGCCTGCGATGTCTCACTTTCATAAACGCACGCGCTCGAGAGCGAGCCGTGCTAGATGTAGAAAGGCTCGCTCATGCGCCCATACGTTAGGCTCGCGAGCGCACATAATGGCTCACGGGAAATGAACATAGGACAGTTTGTTTAAAATTCTTAAAAAATCAAAAAAGGATTATTTTTTCTTTATTGTACATAGTATAAAATTCAAAGTAGACATTTCACTCTTCTTCTGTTTCAATAAAATTTACTCTGGCAAGGATTAATGAATTAAAATCTGATTTTGTTAATTTCTTTAACAGTTCTCTAACCAGCTCCGATAATGTGGATTATGGAAACAAACCCGCTTTTATAGTTTAGATTATGAAAATAAATGAAAAGGCGCCAGACTCGAAACGTGCTCGGTACAAATGAAAGGTGCAGAGTAAGGGGAGTGTCAAAAAGTGCTATTCTAAGGCAAGAGAGGTAATATCTCAAGAAATTAATACGTGTGGGGTTTCATATGAGAGGAGGAGATGGTCTCTACACAATACTCCAAGATATAGTAGTTGCAGGGCATTGTGTATAGAATTAAATAGTGAACGCACCGCAAAAAATTCTGTAACTCTCAACTCCGTGGTAGATGTCACTGTAAGCAAAGATTTCAGGAACTTTCAAAAGACTATTGGTAAGAGAAATCATATTGGATATTCTCTTTAA
>QYTT01085409.1:0-16853 GCA_006980735.1 Dasypogon diadema | reverse complement strand
CGAGCGCACATAATGGCTCACGGGAAATGAACATGGGACAGTTTGTTTAAAATTCTTAAAAAATCAAAAAAGGATTATTTTTTCTTTATTGTACATAGTATAAAATTCAAAGTAGATATTTCACTCTTCTTCTGTTTCAATAAAATTTACTCTGGCAAGTATTAATGAATTAAAATCTGATTTTGTTAATTTCTTTAATAGTTCTCTAACCAGCTCCGATAATGTGGATTATGGAAACAAACCCGCTTTTATAGTTTAGATTATGAAAATAAATGAAAAGGCGCCAGACTCGAAACATGCTTGGTACAAATGAAAGGTGCAGGGTAAGGGGAACGTCAAAAAGTGCAATTCTAAGGCAAGAGAGGTAATATCTCAAGAAATTAATGTGTGGGGTTTCATATGAGAGGAGATGGTCTCTACACAATACTCCAAGACATAGTAGTTGCAGGGCGAGGGGCGTTGAACAATTCAGTTTAAAGAGGGCTGAATCTCGGGAACCAGCCAAGATATCGGATGTGTTCGGTTTCATCAAATGAAGGCAGGAGATGACCTCTACATGTTACTACAATAAGATGTAGTAACTGACAAGGCCATGGAGTGTTTGAACGCGCAGTTTAAAGGCATAGGGGGTGATATCTCGCGAACTAGACAAGATATCGGTACGTGTGTTGTCTCAAATGAAAGCAGATGACACGATGCAATAAAATAAAATGCAACAGTTGTAGTGCGAGGAGTTGTCAAAAGCTCAGATTGTAGAACCCGAAATATAAGGGTTACATTAACGGCACCCAAAGCAAAAGCTTTTTTTATCATTTTCCTTTCTGTATGCATTGGATAAACTATTTTGAACAAAGACTTACAACATACCTAATGGAAAAGTTAACTAGTGACATTTCCCTCTGTCTACGCCATGTTGTGCGCATCATAGGTGTGCCCCTTGAGTTTCTATGCCGATCTTTAAGGTGCAGACTGCTACTAGTTCACAGCCAGCAAGCATTACACGGCATGATTGACAGGAAACTTATGAAACATTTTTCTTCAAGAAAAAAATACTATATTCCATTTGTACATTACTCTTCTATTTTACTTCAAATTAAACTAAGTGTATTTCCAAATTTACAATAGTCATTACTCGAAACAGACTGTATTGAAGAAATTCCTAAAAAACAAATTTTAAAAAACTTTACTTAGCCGGGGTAATTCAAATTGGTAAAATTAATTTACACAAGTATGAACTTTATCACTAATTGGTAATTGGACTTTCAGTCCCAGACCCCCCACTGTCCTTCGCAGACTCTTTAGTGACAGATGTTGTCCCATTCTTCTTAACGCCCTTTTTAAGTGTTGCAACCTCCTTCAACAGGGATGAAACCTTCTTATTCAGAAGATCTATTTTCATATCATAGAGCCGTTCACTTTCCTTCATTTTATTCCGAAGTTCTGTCTCATTGGCAAAGTTTTTACCCTTTAGTTCTGTTATCTAGGAAAATAAAGCGTCAAATGCAATTATATTTTTAAATTATCTATCAATTAACCAGTTTATCCTTCTCCAAGAGTTCTTTGTCCTTTTGACTTAAACGTTTCTGTAAGCTTGCAATCTGTTCCTTCAGTTGCGTCATCGCAACCACATGATCCGAACTGTTTGGATCAATTGTTGCAGCTGCAGCAGCAATACCAACACCAACTCCAGCAGTTATATTGTTAGCAGCCTGTCTGGGTACCTTTTCTGGAACGTCCACAGTTCCCTGTTTGGACAGATCAGGCCTTGAGGTCTTTTTGGCTGAGTTAGACTCTTTTACAGTTTTATCACTATGTGATCGTTTTTTACTTAGCCGAGAATCCTTCTCCACTTGGCGAGCTTTAGCTAATGCACGTTTAAATGACAGAGTGCATAGCCAACACAATAGCTTGCCGTCAACCTGAAAAAAAAACAATTTTAGTAAAATAATTAATAGGAGATTACAATTAAAATTGTAATTTTCCCATTAGAAACTAAAGTAGAAACTTTAAAAATAATCCTAAACAGGCCTTTTACTAAAATGGAACGCTTACGGACGCTGTAGTAGGGGATATCTTATAAATCGCTAGCAACACTAAAAGAAAGGCGACACATGTGTAATCATTGTAAGGTGGAAATAGTATCACCTTTCTGTTTAATGTGAGAATTTGAATGTAATTTATTAAAGGTAGTCGATGTCTAGATGACAAATTTCTTTAAATCTTTCTAAATTTAATCCGTGTTAAAAATTTACCAAATAAAAATAAATTTAACGTATATCACAAAAACAAACTTAACGTATATCACAAAAACATGCAATGTAATGTAGAAGTAGATTTATAATGTGACACTCATTAATAAAAATGATAAAAGCAGATATTGTAAATGAATTAGTGGATAAAATAAGCACTCTTCTTAATTTTATAGTGCATGCTATATTTACGAAAATAGTGAAAGCGTCGTGAAAACCAATTTAATTCATGCGACATGAAGATGACCTTACACAAATCTCTAAATTAGTTTTTAGTAAATCCTAATGTTCATAACAATACATTTCCGAAACGATTTATGAACGCAAACTTGTTTCTTTTTAAGCGCAACGCTCTTTTTGAAAGAAGTAGTAGAACTTTAAAGAAACGAATATCTTAAAATTGAAAATGTAACGATATACAAAATTTAACTAGTACATCGCGTTTTACGATGCTACATATTTCCTCCACATATATAAATTTACAGTGCAATTTTGATACATTTTTTTTTGTAAAAGTAGATACAATACGAATAGTGAAAATATAATGAATAGTCCACGGACATGCATCCTAGTTCGCTGTACTAAACACACCTTCTTATTCTCGTCATGTTTATCAAATGCGCATCGCTGTTTACATTGTTCACATTGAACTGGTGGACCATATTTTAACTCGGAGCTAGCACACCTATTGGTCGGGGAGTAAAGAAAATGTTTGCGTTCATAAACTTCGTTTTTACTGTTTTATGTTTGTATTATACAACATGTATGAGCCCATGCACTTTTGGTCGAAAAAGAAAAAAGACTCAACATTTCATTCAAAATTTCAGGAGATCCCAGTTCGCATAAAATGCAGAAATACTCGAGGCAAATGTGCCAACGTAAATGTGAATATTTTACGGTATTTGCGCAATTACTGTCTGTGCGAGTAACTTATTTCTAGATTTGTGAATAATCTGTAACTGTTGGTACGTGCCTCTAAAATTTCTTTTTCCTTTTTGTTCCAAAAGAGTAGGTTTCAAGAGTAATTGCAGATATACTAACCGTTGACACTTGGATCCCACGAAGGCTGCCATAATATTGCAGCACTCGCAGGCGCTGGGTTTACCATATTGCTGCAATAGTTGCTCACACTTCTTACAAACTGAGTTCGCACTTCCTTTGCTGGTCGAAGAGAATAAACGGGTTTTATAGAAAGATTGGATTGGGATTTCTACTACTATTGATGACTCACCTAGTCTGTTGAAATTCCGATCTGCAGTAAGTACATTTCAAAATTGGAGTAGTTCCGCGACAATCCTACAAATATGAGATTTCCTTAGTTATTTTAGCTGATATACTCACGTATGGTTAAAACAAGAAAAAAAAAAAAAGAACAGCACAAAACTTTTCTCAAAGTAACAATTTTTGCACCCTTATACAACGCGAAATCTTTAAATAATATCGTACATAACATGGATTTTGCCATTAATACTACTTAAAATGCCCTTCAAATATTTTTCTTTGTTCTTTCACCACAAAATATTAAACTGCGTAGTCCTTCACCTTACAAAGCTGATGACCAGCAGATAATTCTTCAAACGGATGCCGAGAGAAACACTTTGAACACGCGAACAGAACCTTTCCACTCATATTTCACTTTTATTTCAGATCAACTTTACTATACTCTAGAAATACTAAAATAAAGAATGTTTAATGTAAAATATCTAATCCGCAAACAACGCGAATTTCGTCAAAATGGCGTCAGTGCGAGAAATTCGAAAAAATTTGAAGAACTGCTGACGTTCTCACTAAATGGGTATGTTCATTAAAAACGTCAAGGTTTTCTAGCAATTTTCGAATTAGTTCATTTAAATTCAAAAATACAAAATTTTTAATATATAAATAAAAGCAGTTCTGTCGTTTTAATTCGACTGCACTGATTATTATGGAGGAAACACGGAATAATCTAGTTTATTTTGCGCAAGCTTCTAAACTGTTATTGCTATAATTCTCGTCCCGACTTCAGTAAATTTACGAATTTCAAAACCAAGTTTATTATAGAGCAAGACAAATTTATCGAAGAGTTAATAAATTTAACACAAAGCAAAGAGACTCTGTGCAACAAAAGCAATAGTCAAAAGTCATTTAATTTCATTATAGTCGGAATCAAATTTGACAACATCTTTCGTTAACTTTAGTTGATTTTTAGAAGTCACTCAATTCCAGTCAGACCTGTAGGTATAAATCTCTAATAGAAAGAAAAGAACCAAATGATATCGTTTGATTCGATTCTTTTTCTGCTGAGTGCTTAGGAACAATCTGATCTTATAATGAATCGAATCATTATTTCGAAACACTCACTCAGTCAGTAGCCAAATGTCCTCCGTATGTATATACAGATATAGCGTCCCCTTAAATTCCCGAGCCAATTGCATATCGTGACGTTATCGAATAGAGAATTTTCTCAACTGAAATTACAGAATCGAGCTGCTCGTGCTGTTACCATATCTTAACATAAAAATTCCTCCAAGCCCACTAAAATTCTTTGCCACAGTGACATCACGAAATCAAAACCAGGGAGTTTTATATAACAATTTTCTAGTCAAAGCTGTCAGATACGCACACATTCAGAAAATTTTTTTCATCCCTAAATTAACCTACATTGCATGCTTAACTTAATAGATGTCAATCTTGTGATTTTCGCGTAAAGGCTTATTTACTGTTATATATTAATTAACAATTAATAATTTTAAAATCTTCTAATATATGAATTTTTTTGCGCATTCTGGTGTAAACTAAACACAAAACCTGTCATTTTTAGGTGACAAATGTTTATTTCACGTTCATTATACTTTTTAATATAATCTCATCATTGACGTTTGTTTTTTGAAATTATATTAGGAAATATATTGCAACAAAATCTAAAGCTATCTGTTGTTGAACAATTACCGGTGAAAGTTTACGTTTATTGAATGTTGGCCGTTTGAACGAACGGGACCCCCTTAAATAGCTTCGAGCATGCTTGCAACATAAGAATAATGAATAAACGGTCAAATTTGAAATGGACAACGGAGCCTGAAAGATTGTTTAGATCTACAAAAACATTTCAAAACATTGCGGATTTTGTAGTTTTCGTAAGAATCATTTAAGAGTGTTTTACAATGAGAAGTCAAATCGTATTTTACTGTTAATAATTTAGCTCTTTGCTATTTTACACGGGAAGTGCAGTACATTTTTATTTCATATTTGTGTTTTGTGAATACATTTTATAAAAATGGTTAGTGGTGAACAGAAAAACATTCGTGTTATCGTGCGTGTGAGGCCGAATAACAGGCGTGAGTTGGAACAAAACCAACGAACAATAATAAAAGTTATAGACGATAACACCCTACTGTTTGATCCCGATGAGGATGAGGATGAATTCTTTTTTCAAGGGGTCAAACAGCCACACCGAGATATAACAAAACGCGTAAACAAAAAACTAAGCATGAATTTTGATCGAGTATTCGATGCGGAGGCGACAAACATGAATATATTCGAAGAATGTACAAAACCTTTGGTGGAGTCTGTTATGAATGGGTATGATAACTTTCATTCGGGCAAATCCCCATGTTATAATTAACTTACCCTTTTTAGATATAATTGTTCAGTTTTTGTATACGGAGCAACTGGCGCTGGAAAGACATTCACAATGCTGGGGAATGAGCAATTGCCAGGGATTACATTTCTGACAATGAGGGAACTATTTCAGAAAATCAACGGCTTAAGAGATACACGCAAGTTTGATATTGGAATTAGTTACCTTGAAATATACAACGAGCAAGTGATGAATCTCTTAACTAAGACAGGACCGCTAAAGCTACGGGAGGACTCCAACGGTGTTGTTGTTAGTGGTCTTGTTCTAAAGCCAATACACAATGCTGAAGAATTATTAAATCTGCTCATATTGGGTAATAAGAACAGAACGCAGCATCCTACAGATGCTAATTCTGAGAGCAGCAGGAGTCATGCCGTTTTTCAAGTGCACATTAGAATGATCGAGAAAAAAACTGGGCAAAAGAGAACAGTGAAACTATCTATGATAGATCTAGCAGGAAGTGAAAGGGCAGCTAGCACCAAAGGAATTGGGGTTCGATTTAAAGAAGGCGCGAATATCAATAAGTCTCTGTTAGCCTTGGGGAACTGCATTAATAAGCTAGCTGACGGCTTGAAGCATATTCCTTACAGAGACTCGAATCTTACACGACTTTTAAAAGACAGCTTAGGTGGAAATTGCCAAACTGTAATGATAGCGAACGTGTCGCCTTCCTCCTTAACGTATGAAGATACCTACAACACCTTAAAGGTAAGTTATGTGGACTGAAAAATGCAATGTGCAAATAGGTACAGTATTGCTGGGATTTCAAAAGATAAAATGTCAACATTGAAAACTAATGTCTCTGTTTTAGTATGCGAGTCGCGCCAAAAAAATTCGTACTACAATTCGGCAGAACATAATGAAAACAAATATGCCGAAAGATTATTATGTAAAGAAAGTGAGTGAGTTAATGGATGAAAATGAACGGTTGAAAGAATCAAATAAGCAAATAGAAATGAGGCTGGCAGCTCTAAAACAAGGTTTGGTTTATGAATTTGATTTTAACTCATGCTTATTGATTGAATAATTTCAGAGTCTTCGGAGAAGCAGCTGGATGAGTCTGATTTGAAGTCCTGGTGCCGTAAAATTGACTCGATTTATTCGGTGATGATGAAATCTGAAGAGCACTACTTTGGATTGGAAAGCAAAATTAAATTCTTGCAATGCAAGTTAAAATTACGAGGTTTCGGAGTAAGCCAAAGGATTTTTTCATTGGATGGAATGAAAGTCGAAGAGGTAAATTAAAATATTTATTTAAACACTCTACAGAATTTATGTCTAGTCCTTTGAACCAATCAATTCGTTTTGTTTTGTTGCTAAAAGTTTCTCTGCTTCGGCTATGTATTTATCGGCAATCGCAACCACTTGGTTTTGAATATTGAAGGCATCATCTTTGGAGAGGTCAGTTTGTTTCTTCACCTTCTTTATGGTGTTATTTTGAATATCTCTAATAGAGTCTCTACATTTTATGAAAAGTGACTTGGCATTTTTCGATAAATTTTCCCTGTGCTCCTTTGTCACTTTTGGAATTGGTATGAAAAGAGTTGTTCCATCTTGCTGTGGATTCAAGTTCATGCCGCTTTTTTCAATGGCTTTTAAAACTGCTGGTATTGTTTGGGGGAAAGCTATCATGTTAATAATTATTGTTTTGGGATTTTTCCTTGAGATTTGAGCAAGTTCTTGTAGTTCGTGTTCTGTCCCATCGACGGGTACTTTCAGGGTTTCAATAGCACCAGTTGTTGATCGCAACGACAAATTCTTTATGAATTCCTCCTTCATAGTATCTAGAGCCCTTTGAATTTGTTGATTCATTCCATCGAAATTTATTACATTCCTCAATTGTGCTTCGTTTATTTCAACTTTGGCGTGTTTTTTTGATTTATCCTTCCCCTTGTCCTTACTTTTCGCGTAGCAACGGACATGCTGATTTTCACAAATTACAGGAATTGAACTGAATAAAGTTGGCACCTTTTGTGTCACCACTGCTGGTGATTTAAACCGTTGAGATATCACACGTAAAAGAATAAGATTTCTAGTAAACATTGCCAGACAAATATGCTATTTTTATCAGTTCGGAATGGGGTTTGACATTTCACGGTTAACCTCAAATTTTAGGCCATATAAGGTACACGTATAATTGGAAGTTGTACTACATGTACATTGAGGTACAAAATTACACCAGATTTATTTAAAATGAATTGAATACTCGAAATTGCCGGACATTAATCACTTTGCGCCCCGTGCTTTTTTAGCCTGTATTCCACTAATTTTTATACCCTAGGTGTGGGGTAACGTAAGTTTAAGCAAACGTTTGTAACGTATAAAAATATTCATGATACATAGAAATAAAGTATCGCCACCTAGTCCGTTATGCCAACCTATACGGATGCTGATTTTCTACGTAGACGCACGAAAAATGGAGAAAAGCGCAGACTTTTATTTGTAGTTATGTGAGTTCACGGAATTATGTAAACTAACGGAACTTTGGGAGGCGCAGATGGGATATGCGTCCAACCCGAGTTGAGATAACCACACGACTGAAGTCGGAAGGAGAAGTTGAGATTTAGGGAAAACATGTTTTGGAAAAAAAGTTGAAGGGCAAAAAAGGGATTTGACTCAGGATCAAATTAAAAGGTCACTTACTTCATTTTTTTAATGTAATATCCCATTTTTACACCGAAAATTAAGAGAATGTAAAGTTTAAAGTCAGTTATAGTGGTCACTTCAAGGTCAGATAAAGTAACTAAAGCTGGAGGGTGCAGATTTGAAGGTCAACTGCGAATATGTAAGAATAAGTAGCCACAGACAATTAACTGCAAATGCATTATTTTTTTCTTCCCTAGGTCTAGGGTATAACATAGGTTGTCTAAGCCAATTATAGCTTCTTTCTTTGTTCAATTTTTTGTTTTTATCGCAATCGGACTGCTTACAGTGCCATTTAATTTTATCCTGATAATTCTATTTTTTGTGGATAGCTAGAGGCCTTGCCAACAGCCTCTGATTCCCATCCCATCTAAGGATTTTAGTAGTACTGCGTGCTCAAACGTATCGGACGCCTTGCTGATGTCAATAAATACCGCAGCAACATATTTATTACTATCAAGATGATTGTTTATTGTTTCATAGTTTCCACAATTGCCGATTCTATGCCACTATTTTCCTTAAATGCTTCTTGTCTAATACCTCATAGCATGCGACAAATTTCCTGATTCTATTTTATATAATCTTCCCATATATCTTAGTTATCGTGTTTATCAGTACGACAGATCTGTAGTTGTTCAAGACTCAGCTTCTCCTCCTTTGTGTATTGGAATTATTATCGTTTCTTTAAGGCAATACCCCATTTAATAGCTTCTCATTGATGAATTTGGTTATGTGAGCTTTTACATCGTCAATGAACTCCAATAGATCCTGTGGTATAATTCCGTCAGACCCAGGTGCCGGTTTTTTTTGTTCTTTATGATATTTTCTATCTCGTAGTCATCAGTTGGATGTAGGAAAATAGTGTTTTCACAAAGATTGTTGGCGATCGTTGGCACAGGCTTAACTTTCGATTGCAACTTGGCACCTATTTCGTTAAAATTTTTGTTCATAGCCTCCACACAGGTAAAGGTTTGATTACTTTGTATGTTCTCCCTTTCTTTATTCATACCAATAAGTTGTTATGCCAGTTAGGCTGGTAGTGGATGGCAAAGGGCTGAAGTCATAGATATATATATATATCTTCTGGACCGCGCAATGCCCTGTCTCATATGGGCTCCTTCTTATAAAATCGTGCTTAGACAAAACGAGAGCCAACTACTTTTAACGTTTCATTTGCATGGTTTCTAATACAGCTGACATTGCTGAAGTGCCTCTGGAATTATCCTTAGAGGAAAAGAGACGGCATTTGAAAAGTGGTCCCATTTTGCGACGCGCGGTCCATTTCTTTATGTCGATGGTTAAAATAAGTTTCAGGAATTTACTCTGAAGCAGCCTGTAGCGCGGTTGTCGTGTTAGACTAACGTATTCTTCTTTCTTCTGGCTTCAGAAACCGGTTTTGGACGAGATAACTAGTTCAGTGTGTTCAAATCCATAGAGTGTGAGAATAGTGGTCTATATAGAGCTGCATGTCTCCATAAAAATTGGTCGATCTGTGAACTTTCTTCGTTTCCCTATTAAATGGCGTTTTGCTCAGCTTTACAAATTATATAGAAAATAATTCACTTAACTGAAACACACTTGATGTGCGGTTTTCATCAATTTTTTTGAGCATCCCGATGCACTTTGCCCCGTATATTTTACAAAATATAGTAATTTGATTGTATTTTATGCCGTGATGTGAATGCCTGGTGGTGTCTCACGGCTGTTCTCTCTTGCCATGTAAAAAGAAATATCAAAACATAGTGCCTTAATAAATTTTAATATTTGTTTATCAATTTTGAAGGAATCTTCGTCTAGTCAGTTGGAGAAATTAATTGAAAACTTGGAACAAGATCACTCACGAGCTTCACACACTCACAAGGAGCACAGGAATGATTTAGAAAGGCTGCGAAAAGAAATTAAAGAAATTAAATATTCGAATATTCTGGAAATGTATATGAGGGGAAAAGAGGCAGAAATAATATCTCTAAGAGAACATATCAAATTCGTACATTTATCAAAAATAAGCAAACTATATTCTGACACAATCCAGAGTAATTTCTCGGCACTACAAAGCAATGATATCGTAGACAATGAGTTCCGAGAGAATATCAATAAATTAGCTCATTTGTTTCGCATTCAGCAGGCAGTGTGTTTTGCAAATGAAGAAAGGAGGACGACTGAAGACACTTTAGAATTTACCAGACTTAATTTTGATGAAAATGGATTTTCTTGTTATGAAAATGGAAAACGTAAATATCAAGATGATGAAAATGACATTCACGAAAACAAACGGAGTAAACTTAAGCTTCTAGAAAAGTTCGAATCAAAATCTCATTTTGTTGATAGTTGCAATGATAACGACTCGAATCTCTTTAAACATCCCGCAACAATTGTGACAACCAGCTCTCTTCTGAACGAAACTCATATAATTGATGGGAAGGAATCAGCTATTGATGTTAATTCGACATTTAACATTCAAGAGTCATCTGACAAAGGTATTAGAGCAAAAGATAAAGAAATATTTAAACGCATTCTTGCCGAACACAATGTAAATACATCCAATCGAGCAGGGATTTGTAAAGGTGGAGTATTTAAAAGGTTTTGAATTTCTCATGATTGATTTGTCTTTAATTTTAGTTTTAGAGCAGAGTCGCATCAAGCCTCACAATCTTAAAATTTCAACAGCCATAAATAAGGAAAACAAGAAGATCAGTCCCAATAGAATAAGAAAGAGTCCAAGGCCAACAGTTCGCAATGTAACAAGCAAAGGTTGGTATTAATTAACAATTTTTTTTGTTGGATGGGGATTTATTATATGTAAAAAATAAACCAAATATTATTTACTCACTACTATCATACTAATGTTTTTAATAACATTTCTGTGATATTTTATAGCCCTGACTACTGCAGCCAGTATATTAAGTCGTCATCGTACTAAAAGCAGAACGCCTTCTAAAAATGATGTAGATGTTCCATCCCTTGTTCGGATTAACCGAGCGGCATCGATGCGTGCGAAAATTAATAAATAAACCTTTCTAGCGGGAGTTGAGGTTTGGGTTTCACCACACAAGGCATTTTTAATGTCATATTTTTTTGTATCATTTCATGACAGCCTCATAAGTTATTACAGACGAAAATATCTTCTCATGTATATAAGAGTATTTATTATCACAAAATCTTATTTTATGCCTGTAGGACTACTTTAAGATATTTTAAAAGCTTTTTGTGACTCGATTTTTGCTTTATTATGTTATGGTAAAACAGTAAAACGCGATGTTCAGTTGCGTATTTGGAATTAGAAATAAGCCATAACCACTAATTTTGTTCAATGTTTTTATTTCAAACTAACATTTCGAATCACAATTTTGTGAAAGCGTTAAAATACCATCACCCTTGAAGATTTTAAAATTATAGTTATTTTATATTACAAATTTTATTGCAAACACTAACTTTTAGTTTTCTTATTATTCGAGATTTATTTGATATTTAGTTTGTTTTTAAAAATAAATGTTTTTTGCACAAGCCTTCTAAAGTGTTATATCGAAGTGTAGTTAGTTAGGTGCAGGATTGTTTCTTGGTAAATATCCATTTCCGCTTACTACTTGGACGTGAGGAACAAGATTTGATATCAAGTTGTTCAACGTTCCTAAAATTGAAGTCACTAGGAATAACAAAACGGTAAAATTTAAGATAAAAAACGTTGGATGTCCCAAAGGTATAAGTTCAGCGTTAGCATTGTAGTACAACTGTTGAAAAACTCTTTGAATGCCGTCAAGTACATCTGTTCGTAAAATCTCTTGGTTTAAGTAGCTTGAATCAATATTATTAACGTTTTGTGCCTTTTTTCTATGATTTGATTGACTGATTAGTTTGAAATTTCCCTCTCTATTAAAAAGATTGTTAAGTGTAATAGGAAGAGATCCAGACACCGAATTGTTTGGTAAGTTGACTTCAACATAGTTACACGAAATTCTTATTATCGCGAGTGCTAACGTTGCTATTGCAATAAGCAAAGAGGACTTTAACATCTCGATATCTCCGGTTTAAAAGGTTGAAATAAACTAACAGTCTTTCATCATTTCTAGATTTATATAGGGAATTAGAAGAAGGGTTCAATTAAAGAAGTCGGTGAAGACGTCAACTGTCTCAATTTTCTCTACATGTTTGCTTTGATATGACAGCGGTAATGCTTCAGTAACATTTGCGAATGCAAGAAATATTGATAATGATTATTTTAATGACAAAGTTTATAGGGATGTCAGCTATTATGTGTGGTTTAAAATAAATCAATGGTAAGAAGCTTTTCATCTCCGCTTTGTTTAGGATAGTCTGCTTTATTTTCGATGGCACAAAGGTAAGAATTGTAGTGCAGAAATTAAATTACACAACAGTGGGTAGAAAAAGTTAGGGAATACCTGTAATGTATTAAGAAAACGTAAAACGTTTCTACTTTATTAAAACTAACTTAAAAAATCTAAAATTTTTACTTTTAACACAAAATAAATTCCATAGAAATAAAAACCGCCATAAAAATAATTTTGAGGAATACTCTGAACAATCTATTGAAATAATTTTTTATCTGTAGCTCAACCTTTCGAATACTGGTGCAACTCTTCTTCAGGACCATTTTGCCGAGCTAACACGTTGGATGTGGTGTCAGTCCCTGGGGATTGACATTCAAAAGCTTTCTCACTCCAAATACATTTTAACACGTAATTCGCCCACCAAACCTTTTATGCTATTTGCTGCACTCAACGTGTTAATAGAATATTTCCTCAGATCCTCTTCAAGTCAAGAGTAATTAAGACCAAAATAATGGGCTAAGTGCCCCTTTTTGTGTCGCACAACTTTTGTCTCAAACATTTTGTTCGAAAATATATAATTACTAAGTATGAAAGAATTATTTGACTTTGAGGTGATCCCTTTAGAACCACATAGTCGAAGGGCAAAATTTTACGCTCTCTCCATTTCCGATGTCAGAAATGTGACCTCTACATTTGACCCTGTGTCCAGTTCTAGGTTCTCAAGTAACCCCTTTTCTGGGCCCCAGTTTTCGTCCAAAAAATCTTTTCCCGAAACCTCTACTTTTTAAGATATTGCACTGCCCTTGTGCATTTTCTGTATTCTGCATATTACACAGACATTTTTGAAAAAAGACATATATGTATATTGCAAATATTTTTATGTAAAATAATTTTCTGAAACACAGATTAGGTACGTACAATATATAATTTTGCGTTAGCACTTAAAAGAAGAACTTTCATTTAATAAATAAGAAATTACAAACTTCATATGACCACTCTCTGAAGTAGTTGCCCGATTTGGTTAATTTCTTACCAGGGGCCTTATTCACGAATTCGATTCGATTCAAATAGGTCGTTATCGAATTTTCGGAATTCATGAATTCGATACTCGTAAGAATACCATTCGATATTCGTGTGATCGTTATGGCAATGCTTTAAGTTCTTTACGATCGAATTCATACCAAATCGAATATGAAATTCGTATCGTATTTGTAGTCGAGTCGAATTCGTGAATAGGGCCCCAGGATATTTTAATTTTACGAAAGTATCTACGCGCCAAATTTTATCTACCTACCTCGAAGTATTTTTGGCGAATTTTTATTTGATATATATATTAGTACCCTAACCCTTTGAAGCAGTTGTCAAAATTGGCACATTTTCGAACTTGCCCTTTTAATTTTAATAAGTTATCTATTTACAAAATTTCACGTCTCTAACTTAAAACGTTCTCGAGATAACGCAGACATACAGACGGACATCTATTAAATGATTTCATTTTTGCTTCCATT
Source organism: Dasypogon diadema (assembly GCA_006980735.1). NCBI lineage: Eukaryota > Metazoa > Arthropoda > Insecta > Diptera > Asilidae > Dasypogon > Dasypogon diadema. The sequence goes on along the minus strand of QYTT01085409.1, from coordinate 2,551 downwards.
AATGATAATATGTGTAAGAGGTAGTAATTTAGGGCTAAGATTTTCAAAATAAAATCAATTTAAAATGTGTCTACGACTTTGTTATGCCATTGTTTTATTTCTATTGGTTTGTGCACTTGTTCGCTGACTGCACACTATTACCTGTGAGATCGCATCGGTTAAAAAGGATAGGAAAGAGGTCGGCAACTCGTACCTTCAACTTAACCGAAAATGCGTCAGTTTACTGTGCGCAGCCAGGAAACTAGGAAGTGAAAACGGAGTCAGTTTAAGGTGATATAATTGTGTGTTTTTAGTGAGCAGTGGAAAAAATAATTAGAGGACAAGGAGAAGTTGTGTGGAGAGAAAACGGGGTCAGCGACATATTAGTTGGGGAAAGGTGAGTGTTCTCACAGAGTTTGTAGTTTTTGCATGTAATTAGATTGGCTTATCATAGTTTAGTGATTGTGATTGTTGTATTACTCCCTTGACGTAAGACATTACCCCTACGCACGATCCTTAAACTGAAGTGCTTGTTAATGGTGTACTTAGCGAGCATTTCCTATAAATCAAGATTTAATGCCGTGTCCTACTGCGAAATGGGATTTATACTGTGAGTGTTGGTGTTTCTCCTCACTAAATGCGGCTAGATAGGGTGTACCACTAGCGCGCCCCTGGTTAAGGTGGTTTACTTTGCAGGTAGTGAGGGATCGCATTAAGTAAGGTACCAGGTCTGCTCGTGTAATTGCTGGAATCGTGCGTAGGTATAAATTCAAATAGGATTTGTTTCTGATTTGAAAGGGAGTAATAAAACAAAAGAAACAGCCACACCATAAAATGCAAGGCGCCAGGTAGTTTTAAACTCAGGGGTGATTTTCTTTCTTCCCTAGGCTTTGTTACCCAGACTGGCCACAGGAATCAACAACTTGAACTTAAGGAGCCATCAAGAGGTAGACGAGAGTTCTGCGCCTTTATCAGCGCTATCCTTATTACATATGTTTCTTTATCTGCAAGAATTATAGGTCCGCTCCCTTACTTGTAAGAATTATAATTTCTGATCAGGAAACTGCAGAAAGTCATTCCCTAACTCGATTTGACGTTTAATTCTTGCTGAGGTCTTAACTCCTGCAGGAAGGTTCAGGATTTTGCAGGAGCTTTGAACTGCCTGCACTTTCCTTATTGGCAGACGGCAAATGTCATTTGTGGATTTGAAAACGTAAGATATGTCATTCTTCTTATTTTTCAGGAATTTTCAACAAGTCGTTTCCTAACTCCTGCAGTGTAAATCCCCACTACATATGTAAGGAAAATGCAGGAGAAACTGCAGGAAGTAGTTTTCTTACTTAATTTGACGGCTGATTTGTGCTGACGTTACCCTTCTGCAGAAAAGTTCAGAATTTTGCAGTAGCTTTTGCCTTCCTGTTATTTCCTTATTGTAATTCTAGAAATAGAATGCACAGGCAGTGGCAGCGATAGCGGCAATTCGGCGGCGCTATTGGATAAAGAAAGTCACGTGAGTACGCAACAGCCAATAATGTCGTCGAGTTGCCTGTGCATGCTGTTTCTAGCTTAATCTGTTGATGTCAAAGCGCAATGGATGTACGCTTTCTAATTGCTTTTTCGGCACTCTTCTTCTTTCTTCTCAGGAAATTTCAAGAAACTGTTCACTTACTTTTGGCAACTGTACCCCCACCACATAAATAAGGAAATTACAAGATCTGTTTCAAGTTGCTCCAGAGCACAATCTGCGTAATTTCTACGCATCGTCTAGGGTATGACACCCTTAGCACGGTTGCTCGATCGCTACCTGTTGGCCGTATGAGCGACAGGCGATATTCTTCAAGCTGAGGATTTCACACGTAAACAGAAACTTTGATCATGCAATGTACATGTATTAATCGCAGATTAGAGGGTTACATAAATTACTTATCATCTGCGCCTACTATTTTACTATATCTCCCACGGTACCATGGTGACTGCCCCATAAAAAAAACAATAAAATAAATATATAAATTTTAACAATCACGCAATAAATAAAGTACTATAACTATCTAACTATTAACTATGCTTAAATACGTAAAAGAATATTTGAAGAATATTTGCATGCTTGGACACTTAGCTCTTAAGTTGCTCCACGTAACCACGTGCTGGCAAAAAAACGCAGCGGTCAAGTCAATATCTGGCTCCTTGTGGGAATTTTCACTGGCAGTGCTTTCTGCTGGCTATAACATGCATGTATAAACTTAGTTTTCCCCACACTTCGTGAGCAATCTGCTAAGTTACGTGTGTTTAGTCACCTAACCTCTAACCCTAAATGTGTGAATATTTTAGTAATAACTAACACTTACCCAAATGGGGTGAAATTAATTTTTTAAGCTCTTTTCTTTTCTTCCTTTATTTTTTTTTACAGTATCTTTCCTAGGTTACCACAATCCACGACTAATAATTTATCACAATTAATATGTTAACTTTTTTTCTTTTGATGAACCGCACTAGTCGCACCTCAGACTCAAAAAGCCACGATCTTTTCTCTTCCCAATCTTTCTTTCATTTTTTCCTTACCGGAAGCCCGGCC
>QYTT01085407.1:67073-84549 GCA_006980735.1 Dasypogon diadema | reverse complement strand
AGGACTTTCAATGTCCTTTAAAGTAAGCTATGCAAAGCTTTCAGAAATTATGGAGATGAACGATCCACAGATGTAATAAAAGAGAAATTTGGGAAGTTTAAGAGAAGATGTTGCTGAGAGCTTTTTGTGATGCTGTGCTGACCATCCTTCGGGAAAACTTGTTGAACCCTATTATACAAGTTTTCAAGTGAAGCATGGATTTCAAGGATGCAATCTCTGGAAATATAAAGAAAAAACTTTGCATCCAAGTGAAGTCAGATAATCAGTTTTAAGTTCTACGAAAATGTTTGTTGAAGTGGAATTTCAAATTTCACTATCTTAAGATCTTATGCAAATGGGGTTCATGTTTAATAAAACAGAAGAAAGCGTACTTGAAGTAAAGAATTACTATTATAGGAAATTCTGAACAATTAGCGCCATTGTTTAGTCAAATAACTTTTTAGTGGACATCAATCCTAATTTGCACTTAAAAAGATATAATTAAAGATTTAAAGTTCTCTCTATCTCTAATACATCTAAAACTCACTATGAGACTATCATTTAGAAAAAGTCCTGTATTACACTTTGTGTTCTAGGCATGAGATTATAGAATACGATGTGGGTTTGAGGTATATCTTCTAAAGTTCTGGTTTCGATTCAGGCATAGAACTGAGACTTAAGGGCTCCAAATCAGGGCGGCTGGGACTACAGCCCGCTGACTACATGCATTTCATAGACAAGTGTAAAATTTTACTACAAAAATGTTAAATTATATAGACAAGAAACAAATATCTCCTCTATCAATATCTATCCATGTGGCCTGCGGTCTAAACTTAACCAGCCAAGGCAATTTCACAAAAGCATGAGAATATCGTTTTGACACCACGCTTAACCCTAACTAATGAGAAGCTGACGGATGTCCGTAAGAACTCTCGCTGCATTAATCTAGCCCTAATGGGAGCTGAGAACCCATTGCAGAACTGCTGTGGATTCAGAGTTGAAACAGTCACCATAACGGCCATCAAGGGTTGCTCCGAAGAAACGGTCTTGTCCCCTTGTTGTGGTCCTTGATTGTGGATGAGCTCCTAAAAGAGTCTTCGAAGGCTAAATTTGATAACTTAGATTGCGCAGATGAACTGGTAATTCTTATTCAGTGAAAGACCGTACAAGAAATTTCTAATCATATTGAAAATGTCCTAACTGTCCTAAAGAAGTCTTAGGAACACTACCATTATATCTCCTATATTAAATGCTGCCAGACTGCAAAAGATGCATCTTCTAAAGCCGCAACGCACACATTTGAAGTATAATTTTGATATTTCATTCAAAGTGATCCTACGTGTTCGAGAGGCATGGCACAATGACCATCGAAGACGGCTGTCTTGTCAGGTATGCAGATCGATCTAGAGTCCATGGATTAACAGGGATAGGGATTTGTGTTTCAAAATAGAGTCTCACGAAATCTCTCGGCTTTATCCCAACCATTGTCCCAGCAGATAACCACATCGTAGAGTTTTTCGCACACTTTAATCTCAATTAATATGAACGTCTCGTAGAAATAATTATACTGTCGGACATTCAGGCAGCTAGCCATGAACAAGAATAAGAGAAAGATCATAAAGTATTTTTTATGAATTCCTACTTTAAGACAGATAACAGAAAAAGATCACAGGCCCAATTTTCAGCGGATGGCATCAGAGTAAATAGTTAGGCTCACTCAAAAAAGACCTCTTTACACCGAAATGGCACAATGGCTTACGGGCCGAGCGACTCAAAATGAAGTCGAGACGAAAGGGAACTTGAACTTACCCAAGTCATAAGACTCTTTGAAAATCGTCTTCAAAAACGAAATCTGTGGGTGAAGGAGAATATTACAAAAAACACAGTCGGCATGATAATATCGTTAATTTTTTCAGCGCACCAGGTGTGGGATAAGATATTTCCCAAGAGAAATTATTAGGAATCGCAAATTTTGACCCTCAGCGTGAAATTGCAAAAGTTAAATTGAGAAATTTCAGCGGTCACGCGAGCATTGCCCTAATAAAACTTAAATTATCTCTTGGTCACGTTTCCCAAGTATAAATCAATAATTGTGACCTTTTTGCATATTGCGCTGATTTGTTTCACAAAACAACAATTCAGTTGTATCAGCGGAAACTAATTCAGAGGGCAGTTGGACAGGAAGTTTTTCTCTGATGAGGGAGTCGAGTCGAGAAGCAGCATAATTAATATGGAAGACAAAATCAAGCTTGGAGTCAAGCTTCAAGCCGAGGTCCTTAACAGATTGAACGCGAGGAATAATGTTTGCAGCAAATATATAGTCATAAGTAATAGAATTACACTTCCTAGAGAACAACACGACTTCACATTTATCTCTGGTCTTATTATCTATTATCAAGAACAAAAAACATTTAAGTCCTCCTGAAGAGAAGCCCAGTCACTTATTTCATTGATAAAGGAGAAAATCTTCATGTCGTCAGCATAGATAAACACTTTGGAATGCCTCACAAGCTACACTACATCATCAATTGAAAGGACACAAATAAGACAGCCAAGATGACTACCCTGAGGCACTCCAGAACCGTGAACCATGAAAAAGCACCTGATAGGATCTATCAGACAGATACGAGTAATAATATTTCCAGGCTCATTACAGACGGGTATGAGAAGAGAGGGGTCTGAGGAGAAAATAAAATCCAACTGCCAAGCCCAAGGAAGCATAAGCGTTCAGGAATTGAGATTCCCTGGATGAAAGGATTCGGAATTGTTTTATTGTGCTATCCAACACTTTCTAAAATTTACATAAAAATGTCAAGCTTCCAGTGTATATATCTCTCTGCCTGTCTGGAAACTATCCGGTTTTCATCTAATTCCCAAAGGCAAAAAAAATTTTTACTACTTTATTTAACAATAAATTCTTCCCCTTGTCTACCGTAAAATGTTTCACTGTTTTGTTAAAAGATGAAAAAAACAAAGCAAACAACAATGTCATCCGCAGAATTTTTTCAGAACATTTTGTAATATTTCGCGAGCATGGTTGCGACGTCCTCTCCATGTGAAAGCATTTTCATTTTCTATAGATAAATTTCGATTGTTATGAATTCACTTGTAAATTTCCAGCACATGAATGGGGTTTAACACCCCGAATTCACTCACTCTTTATTTCACGGTTTGAAAACAAACCGAAATCAAGGGATGTGGAAGAAGAGTGTGCAAGTAGAGGTGTATTGTATTATTCAAAGCCCAGTAGATGAAGACTTAACAAGTTTACCTGGTGCTTTAACCTGTTGCGTTCGAATGGTATAGCATTTGAATTAAATACAGCAAGAGCCTTAAGTAATACCTGGCGGAATGTCATGCTTCCCTTTATTTGAATCATTAAGTCGGGCAGCTTCTATAAATGAAAGTTTTGTACTTTTCATTAAAATTGATAGTATGCAAATTCTTAGTCCTTAAATGGTATTGAGGAAGTTCGTTTGCTTGACAACAGTGTCGTTTCTCGTAAATGTAGCATACTCCTACTAAAAAAGTTTTTTTAAGAGGCATTTAAAAAAACATTGGACATCAGGAAAGGCTCTGTACTCTCCATTGTGGGCAGAGTAGGTACTTAGGTACTTTGTTTGCCCAGAGAACAATTTTATCCAGCACTTATGAAAACATAAATGCGAAATAGTGGCGGAGGAGAATTATTTAGAATTCGTGAGCAGTATTTTAAATTTCCTGAAGGCTGAAAATACCATTGCAAAATAGGTCAACAGTTTTAAAATTGTACTTGATCAATGTTCAAGCTGGTCCATATTTTTCAATCTTTAGAGATGTTTCAGTATTTATAAAGTTTTCTCACGTTTCAATCTTTAACTCTTAAGCAATTTTCTCCACTTGGATTTCGTATTCTTAAACCCCTTGTTAAGATTAAAGTCACTATCAGACCCACAATTGTCAGTTATTTGGGATTCTATTCCTGGTGCCATATGAATAATGATGTCATGATGGTGAGTGAAATATTTAAATTACTTTCTGAATAAATTTGATATTTAGTATCTTTTAAGACGATTTTTTTGTGCAGAAGGATAGTGCTAAATGTTTGAATAATCGCAGTTGATTTTCCATTCTTTTTCAGTTTAAACCAATTACACGATTGGTAGGTATGAAATCCAGCATTTAATTAAGAAGATTTTATGTATGTCAAGGTAAGGTATGCAGACAATTGTTGTAAGAGCAGGCAGATAACGTTGGTTTTTGCTTAAAATAAAATTAAGATTTAATGTTTATCATTTTAATGCCCGTGGCTTGCGACCTAATCTGGATGAGATTCGAGGAATTTTTTCTTGTGTCTAGCTGCTCTTGGTAAGTGAGACTTGGTTGCGTAAAGATATTCCATCTCTCTTAATATCACTTCCTGGTTATCGGTTCTTCAGGAATCATCGCGCTAACAGGATGTGTGGCTCGCTCAGGTCCTTTTGAATTCATTTGTGTCCAAGTTGATACGGGTACAGACAGATGCATTTTATTTGCTGCATATTGTCCACCTGGATACTACACAAATGATAATTCTATAGAGCTCAGTAGGTACTGATACCTCTGGGTTTGCACAAATGTCATAATTGGTGGTGCTTTTAATGTTAACCTTCTTAGGTTTAATGTGCGATTTTCGTTCAGGGAATAATTGTGAAACTGCCTTGCTGAAAATTCCTTCGAATTTACGGAAATCCCTTAATTCAAAACGTATCGCCATTTTGGCGTTGGACGGCGTTGATCATGTAATGTTACTTAAGAAACTACATCATAGTTTTCGTTTAGCTAGTTCAACTGTTAGCCTAATAAGCAACTTCTTAAAAAACCCGCTTCCAGCTAGTTAAAATCAATGACCGTTTTTCTAATCTTTTGCCTCTGTTTAGTGGAGTGCCCCGAGGTTCAATACTTGGTCCTTTGATACTTAGCTTACGATTAACTCTCTCTGATAACGTGCAACTCTATTTCCCTAGACCTGTTGGGAAAGAGAAGGCCTTGGTGAAATACCATCTAAATCCAGTGAAGTTGCAGTGTATTGCCGTACATACCAGGTCAGTCTTATCTTCTGACGACCAATTCTTCAATTCTTCTTAATGGCACTACTCCTTCTTTTGTGAATAAAGTTTGTAATCGAGAAGTTTTATTCAATAGGACTTTATTATTTTGCGATCAGGAAACGTTTATGCGGAATTGAGAAGACTTTGGTTGTCTACTGTTATCCTTCCTATCAATTTGTGTCTGAAACACTTCAGGGTCTTAATCCTTCCGTATTTTATCTATAGAAGTTTAGTTTATGCTAAAGTTAACTCGGTTTGCAAATACAGACTAGAGGCGGAATTTAATGACTGAGTGGCTTTTGCATATTTGTTAAGAAGGTCATACCATCTTTCCGATTACAGTCGTTCTCTAACCACTTTTTAAGTTACAAATTGTTAAGTGTACTAATAAAAGATAAAAAGCAAGATAGTCCTATTCTATAGATCTGTAAAAATATTGTACCGAGAGATTTATTTAATTTTTATTACAGTGAGAAATGTGTAGCTTAAACTGTAGAATTTCGGATTAAGACAATTTTGGATACCCTCGTATTTTTTACCTATTCCCATTATTCATGAAATACCCATTAACATTTATTTATTATTGAAACTAAAGCTTGTCTGCTCCGTGGAATAGGAACTTACTATTCGTTTTTTCTTATTACTTTGGATATATGCAAAAATACTATTGCATTGCTCACTAGACGGGCGATGTCTCAATTTCTAGAAAATATGCCTAATAAGAGAATTTCAAAGGATGCCCTTTTTACATTTTTACTCCTGAATTATGTAGGTACTGCCAAAATTATAATTTCAACATCTTTTAGATGTTTGCGCTTTGATGAATTTCCAGAGAATTTTCAGCTCAAACTTTTTCCACACTTTGCTTAACACTCAGAATTTCATTTATACAATTTTGTTTTAATAAATTAACAAAAAATCATCTCCATTGAATTTTAAATGTATTCAATTCTTTATTCATGGACTTTCGTTCATTACGTGACTGATTAAAAAGTCAATTAACTCAAAATTAATTCATTAATATTTATTAAGGATCCTCTTGAAAATCGTTAAAATGCGAAACGATTGTGTATTAAAACTGAATTTACATTATAGCCTCAAGAAGATTTAGCATGAAATTAAACAGATACGAAAACAATCCTACTGAAAGTTTGAAGAGGACAAAAGAGATTTTGAGTAAACTTTTCCTGGCTACCCTTAGCCCTTACCATTAAACTTACGTATGAGTAATTTGTTTATGTTTTATGGGAAAAATGGCAGGACATGGAATTGCTGTTTGTGGAAAAGTTCTTGGAATTTCTTGCCACGCGTATTTTGGCAATTTTTATATAGTCACCACTTTTACCTGTAGTAAGCCAGTGTGTTTTTTTCTATTTGTTTCCTTTGAAATTGTGATTGAATCAAGGCGCTACCATAAAACATATGAACATGTAAGAAGATTAATTGTTCTTGTTTGCTCCTTCCTGTTCTTGGTTTGTATAGCAGTAGGTTCGGCAAGATCAGGGACATGATGTTATTATGAGGACGGGAGAGCCACTAACACCAAACGACTACAACATTGCAGGTACAAAAGTGTGGTTCTCCTATGAAGTCTTCCTCCTCCCAATCTCCCATCTTCAGCATGTTTCTGTTAGGGGTGTACCAGCGACAGCCAGACGGATTTTCCTTCAAAACCCACACCACCCTCACCAAAAAAGCTAGCAGATGCAAGCATGCCGGGTCTATCACTCGGAGTCTTCGCCTCAGACCCTCACGTCCTTCGTGTTGCCGGTGGCAACAGATGGAAGCACTGTCCATTGCGATACTGTTTAAATAGGCGTAATGCATTCCCCCCACCGCAAAAAAAATAAATAGGGCGAGTTTGGATTCGTATGCTACATCTACGGCACTTGTGGTTCATTAAATACTTGTGGATGATAGCGGAATAGCAAACTCAGGTTCTTAGACCATTCTGCGACGTAAGCGTCGAGCAGTACATTGAAAACAAGCGGGAAGTGCTGTAAATGGCGAAAATAGATGGATTTCAGTATCCACTATATAGTCAAATGGCTTTCCACCGAAAAAATACATATCATTCCGCCTACCGTTTATGCAAATATGGAGGCTGCGGTACGAAGGAAGTTATGCAATTATCGGTCATATACCATCGGTCTTTGTTAATACTATGGCTACCGTGTCTGGAGGGTTATCAAGCCTTCAGTGTAAATACAAAATACAATACGATCTACAAATACACTCATCTCCAAGTTAATGGTGAAAGTACGATTGAGTTGCCTACATAATGGGAACTCTGTCACGTCGACACAATAACATATCGGTGGCCTTCATCTTGGATGCATCGAGCCGGCAATTGCGAACTTAGATATCGCGCTAACCGATGCAAATACATGATACAGGAATAAATAATACAGTATGATACAAACAGGCGGTCGGCTCTGGCCGCGAACAATCACCCACACCGTGGCGCCCATCTTAGAATTGCCAGCCAAGCATAAGCGTCGCGTCACATACGACTCCAAATAGATCCCCGCTGGCACTAAGGACCCTTGATTCTGTCACCAGATATTCGAGGCGCATATGCTTCTGTAACTTGGCAACGAAGTGCCTTTATGGTGCACTACATTGACCCATTAGGTCTTGATTCCCTTGCCTAGCTCTCATGTAGTAAAATCGAATCGTCGACTTAGCCAAGCACAGATTAAAGGTAAGGAGACGGTTTACTTCACTACAATACTACACTGCGAAGCGGTTTCGGGTGCACTAGACTACAATATAGCAGTTTAAATGCTACATCAGCATCTTTATTGAAACAGGGGTAACTGTAGAAAACTGTAGCAATCACCCCACCTGGACAGGACAGCAAACCTGCCGAGTTCAAATATGCTGAAAGATACTTCCCGGATGGACCGTGTCGTCACATTTTCAAAGTATGGGGAAATCTACAATACACGACCTAGGCTTGCTGCTGTCGATTTGGCCGAACCTCTCTGGAGCTGCGACAACTCTGGTGAACAAATAGTGCTCTCGGCACTGTCCCTCTCCCACACTAGAAAGCAATATCTGTAAGAACATCAAGAAGTCCTCTCCAGGAGTATCCGCTATTAAGATACATATATGTATGTAAAGAAAGTAAGGAATTGAATTATTTCTTAGTCCCTTTCACCCCCGACTGACCAAGTACACGTGTCCACGTCAAAATCCGTGCATCTTAGAATACAACCGGGCCTGGCTTTTTTAGTAAGTCGACATTGCAGTGTTACAAAGAGTATTTGATTACAAAACACATTTAAGATGCCCTTCAAATAAACTTCTTGCGTTACCCAGTTATGTTTTAAGATTTCGCTATGGATTTTTTGTCAAAATTTTGAAGTTCTTCCACAATTGTATACTCCTGACTTGCTTCGACAAAAAGAGTTGAGATAAAAAAAGCCCTTGCGGCTGTTACTTCTCAAGCATTTACCTTTACACAATTTGATAGGAAAACAAATCACCACAATGGTAAAAAAAAATGCAGAAAGCAGGAGAATGAGAGAACCTTTTAATGCAAAGTTCCTTTTATAGAGCTTCAGTAAATATTATTCTAAGAGTAAAAATAAATTTTAAGAAAACGCACACGAATTTTGGTGTTTCAAAGGGCATAGAAGTTGTCCTGTTAACCAAAGCATGTTTTCCATTTACCTGAGTGGAAAATCAATTTTGTTACCCCTTCCCAGCCGGCACCCAAAGTAAACAGATTTGAAGGAACAAAAGTTATTAAATTTAGTTGAATAAACTGCACCTGAGGGCCATAAGGTTTGTCATCCTTTGAAATATTTTCCAGAGTCTAAAATCACCCCCAAAAATGAGGTAACGTCAAAGGATAACATCTTGGCACGTGATTTTGACAAATAGTCTCAGCAAAATTTTGACACAGAAATAAATCAGCAAGGAGTTCACTAATAATGAAACCACCTCAGGTGATTTTCTACTTCGCAAACATTTTAGTCTAATAAGTTTAATTAAAGTATCTCATTTTGCTACCTGTTGCGGATAAATTACTGTCAGGAATAGTGAAGTACTGTGATGTCCTCAAATCCTTTTTACAGACTGTGTCAATCTACCGTAGATAATTAACATTAAATTTAATATCAGTTTTCTCAATTTCTGTAGAAATGCTGAGCTATCAATGTTTTGTCTTTCAATTAAGCCAGGAATAGGGAATAGCAACAGGGAAAATTTTACTGCCTGGATTTATTGATCAATTGAGCAACGGTGCCATAATGTCTCAAATCACCCTCTCAACGATGGTATTTAGTGCTCATTGGCTTGGCTTTGAATATTTATGGAACATTCCATAGAATCTATGCTGGCAGAGGAATCGTTAACAATACAGTGGGGATAATTAACTGTTTTCAATGGCTTCAGTCTAGCGTCCTGACGAAGGGTGAAAGTCATTCACACCCATAAAGCCTTGTGCCAAATTTTATTAACTGTAATAAAATCTCTGTTTTAAGTGGGTAAAAATCATTACAGTGGTATACGAAGAAATTGTTGGGAATTAAGGAAAAAGGACCAAATGCATTGATTGTAACCGGAGATCACTTTAATATTTTATTAGTTCTAAACTTTTCGTTCACATTTAATTGGCACTTTAGCTAGTGTCCTTGGTTGAAGAATCGGCTTCATTATAAGTGTCATTGACTGTATGATAGTACTTCGGGTAGAAGATACTAAAATGTAACAATTAGATTTTGTTAATAAAACAACACAAAGTTGCCGAAGGAATTAACTGAGGCCAAAGAACAGCAAATTTCTATGTTGGTAAACTTGATGAAAATTCCCCGCTCCCATTAGGTTAGATAGGCCTAGTGAACCACGATGCATGTAGTAGAAAGATATATTAACTTTGAAGTAAGACCAGTTTGTCTAATGCAGCCGAAAGTATTTGTCCTACTTCCATGTGTAGTCCAGACTTGTATTCAAGCCTAAATCTGGGTTTTGTTGTCTTGTAAATGGGGGCCAAATATCCTGAAGAAAAACTTATCCTAAAGGCATTGTTGCTTCATCTTCCGTGGGTCTCGGCATTGAATCCTATCGAAGCTCAACAGTCACTGAGTCTTTTTCTGTTGGCAACGCAGCAGGTTGCAATCAATGTACTATGGGTGTCGTAAGAAGTAGCTGGGACACTAGGTGAGACGATAACAAATAATTTGGAGCATTTTATATAGATTCTGTTTTGGAAATCTGTACCTTAGGCTAATAGGATGTCCTGTGTCTAAAAGGATTAATTTTCTAGAGCATTATTATCATTTTTAGAGCACTATTCACCAAGATTTACATAACTCTAGTTTCAATTAATGGGGTTTTTGCTGAAGGGACATCCTGAGGATGAGGAGAATTAAGGGCCTAATTTTTCATGACGGGATCTTTCAGAAAGGGATGAAAAACTGTACAAAGCAATATGAATATGTTATTAATAGCAAGAAAGTGGTAAATGTCATCAGGCAATAACAATATCAGCCCAAAGAGTGATCACCTATAATTCGGGCGTTACAAAATCGATGTCCTTACGGTTTTTATGGTTTGGAATCTGAATGGTTGATCTATCGCAGCAAATATAATTTATACCATTTCAAAGTCGCCAAAGAGGCAGATCAGATCTTACCAAAATCTCAATAAATATCGAAAAAGCACAACCACACACCTCTTAGTCAATAATATGGGTGACGTAATGTGACGGAAACAAACATACCTACCAATTAACAATATTTACTTAAGGTGACTCTCCTACGTAAAGGCTCAAATTAGATAGGAGTAGTTTTTAATAACCTCAACACTAGTTAACAGGGATTTTTTGCAAATCACAGAAAAAAACCTTTTTAAAAAAATTAAACGAAGAAATGGGCATTTTAAAAATAGGACCATGGGAGAAGTTTTGGATGCATCTTTATAATTCTTTGAGCTAAATTATCTTAAAGTATTTCTCTTTCATTAAAATAAAAGAAAATTAGGATTCTTTTTTTTTGTTTAAGTCAGTGTAACTTTTGAAAAAATGAAAAGTTCTCCAAAATTGTTTTAAAATCTGTCACATGGTCCTATTTTGAACAAAAGCAGTTTGAAAAATAAAGTTTCGAGATATTATAGTTTAAAGTTTTATAAGGTTTTTCTTGGTTACTTTACATGAAAAAATATATAATAAAAATATATATTTAATACTTATAAATTTGGATGATCTTTCTTCTGTTTTTCTTACCTTTCCCGTATTTGAGGCCTTTGTAAACGCTCACGAACTTATCTAAACCCGAAGAATATCTAAGTTTATACAGATTTTTGGGTTTTTGTAATTCAAAAATACTTTTTAATTTCATTTTACTTATATTGTTAGCTTTTTTTAATATATATTCCATTATTAAGGCAAGTAATGTAAAAAAATAGGTACTACTTCCTTAACACAATATTTAAAAGTACGACTGTAACAATCTTTTGTAGAAAATCCTTGGCGAAAAGCTAGTTTTACAAATCTTAACTAAAGTTGTCAACTGATACTGTTTTAAAAAACGTTGCAAAAATAAAACAAACAAGTTTTTAACATTATGCTTTATACATATTACTTTAAAAAGGAGGGTCCAATGAATATTCTTATATAAAAACATTTTTCGACAATTTTGTTCCCTTAAACTAAGTAAAAAAACATAAGAAAAAATATAAATCAATTTTTATATGATGAATGTGTGTATAAAAAAGCCTATAACCTCTCAATGGGTGCATTCATAACTCGTAGCCGCTGTCAGCCTAAACTAATAGATAAGCTGGTAGGCTTAAGCTCAGTGGCTTAATTAGCCTCAAATTCTTGGGCTGAAGAACTTTGACAAAGGCTAAGTTAGCGGATGAGTTAGCTCTTGCGTTCATAACAAGTAAGCCGAAAATGTTGGCTAGCCGCTAAAAGCCGCTTATTGTTATGAATGCACCCAATGACACAAGATAAAAGCAGCCTTCATATTTGTTGTGTGCAAATTTAAGATTTTGCTGACAATTTCTCAAAGCGGAGACAGTAACAAAGTTGAAAACTAACTCTCCTCGCAAAAGGTAATATCACTGCTATAGTCATAAAAAACACTGCAGTTTTTATTTTACAGAAATTTTCTGCAAAATTTCATTGAAAAATGAAACGTTTGTCCTCTATGCTACTAGGTATGCAATTTCACAGTTTTAGAGGGAAATGTCGTTTGGCTCCTTTGAAAAGGTATCAGCAATTTTAGAGGTGAAATTGAAAATTCTATGTTTTGCTTCGGATGGCACTAAACTACGCGCAGTATGGACTAGCTAGATGTCCGGTTAAAATTTCCCAGTAAAATCGACTCTTTTGTTAACTACAAGAAGCTGTAGCTTGCAGCTCAGAAAACCATTCGATTTTCGCTTAAAATTAACTAAGCACATGAAATAGAATACTCTTACGATATTAGGTTTGAATGTGCAGCCAAGCGATTATATCCAAATCTGAAAACACAATGAACACTAGAAAGGCTTTCGGAATGATTTATTGCCATCTAAGCTCGGTATCTTGGTTGCTTTGAAGCAGAAAAAAAGAATTCTCTGCAATGTCACTCATCCCGTAAAAGTGCTACAATGTTGCCCTGGAAATGAAAGCGCTTTACGTCCTAAGGCTGAGCATAAATATCGATTACATGCTGATAATAATTCAAAATATTAAGTGGAGAAGATCTTGGGGCTCAGCATCTTTGTGCGACAGCAAACAAATTAAGGAACAAAAAAGGGAGTTCAGATTAAATTCTGAATTGGAAAATTGAGTACGGCTTTCTGAAACTTCTGTAAGAACAGAAAGACGAGACTGATAAAATTAAAGAAACCGAAGAAGGAGTGGGCAGAGTGAATATAAATGCAAATATATGGAAGTTAGTCCTTCAGGATCTGTCTGATTGGCTAAAAGGATAATAAATTTTCACCCAGATATCTTAGCGCACACACGCACACACGCACCTGATACCGAAATTATTCAGTCCATGGAAAGATTTAAAAGAGCCTTAATGACTTTAGTCAACCTGTCAGCAAACAGAGGAGCAAGCATAATTAATTACACTTACCCTCCTTAACATAGAATTTGGTTGAGGGGTGGTAATATGAGAACCACAAACAAATTAAGCCCCAGAAGTGCCTTTGGACACATGTATAAAAGTACATACAGAGGCCAATAAAAGCAAGAATTCTGGTGAAAAGTATTTAGAAAGCCTGCGAATTTCTTGTGTACAGTAAACTTTCTATTTGAGGGGCTGTGGTGGCTACAGCAAAATGGGGTGGTAAGGAACGGCAAAAAGTGAGTTTATTTGACAGCGTTTCTTAACGAAATGGAATTGAAGTTTGTGGCGCAACTGGGGATCACTTTCAAGTTGTAATAAAATGAAAATGAGGTTTTTTCGTCATATGTTACGTAGAAGGAGCTATCCGTCTTCTGGTTCAGCGATCCATCAAGGGTCTAGATAATTGTCATGCAGACTTATTGATTGACATTATTTCAATTGTTGTCAACAGAATGCTCTCAAAATTTGTTATCTGCTATTTTCTTTCCCTATTCCTTTATTCCTTTTAATTAATTGTGAATTTGTATAAGATATCGGTATCCTAACAGCCCCTGTCTACTACCATAACCCCGTCAGTACATTATTGAGCTGCTGTGAATTGAGACTCTCGTTTTTGACACTGACGACGACCACTTACTCGAGGCCATGATTAGCTCAGAGTTTGAGCTCAGGATTATATCGAGGGAAGGATTGGGAGATTCACTTTGTAATTCCTTCTCTGACGCACCTAATCTTCTTCTGTATGGATTAAAAGCTCAGGAGAGCGTTAGGGCGGACATTTTCGGCTCCAATCCAATGGTTTTATGGCTAGAAAAGTATACCATAGCTTTCCAGGCTGAAGAAGCTATAAAGGCTTCTGAGGTGAGGGATGAAACCAATTTGATATATTCGATTAATTTTTTATCTATTTTTTTTTATTTTCGAAGTTTTGATTGCTGGTTTCTATTCTAACGGGATATAGCCTTCTGAACGCACACAGAATCGGCCAGTCAAATCACATCGACTGTAGAGGATGTAGAAGGGAGACGAAGACAGTGACATACTTCTTGTACCATTGTCCAACATTCTCGTCGAAAAGTTGGAAACACCTAAAACACTATTTCCTTGATGAATTGCACCAATTTGCCATCTCCTCGGATGGCTGGAGAATAAGCCTAGGAATGGTCTGACTTCGAGGGACCTTCTCGGTTCTACAAAACCACAAAAAATACATCGACGATAGAGTTAAATCGAGTTGACGTAGCAAACATATTCGACATTCTGGTTGAAGTAGACAAAGCGACGCCGAAAGTTGTTAGGAGATCAGTTGAACCCATGGAGGTCGACCCATGTCACTAAGTATTTAGGAATATCCTAACTCAATCAACAATCAACAACATCAACAATGATGCATTGCTGTTTTGTGCAAGAAGAAATGGATGTAGCTCTGTTATACAGGAACGTCGATGTTTTTTTTCAAATTTACTGTAGTTGGTGTGGTGGTGTTGCCACTACCCACAGCATACCATCAGAGCCAAGGTACAAAAATCTTGATTCGCCTCTTAATTTAGATGCCAATTTATAAGCCCCTTGAACACTAATTAACGCGTGAAGGGAAGTTGAGCGCCATGCCGGTCACCGGTGACCGGCACTTAAAAGCTCTCTCACGACAAACGCATTTTAACACGTAATTCACTCACGAAGCTTTTGTGCTAATTGCGGCAGTCAACGTGTTAATGCCATCCTTCAATTGTTGTCTCTTGTTGTTTTGATAGGGTACTCTGAATGCATTTGTAAGTACTGGCCTTATTGTACAAGTGACATGTTTTATGAGACTGCATAGAGTATAGCTACGTCGTAGTTTTTAATTTTTTTCAATTTAAGTCTGGCTACCAAACGTCGAGCTGATGTAGGTCTTTAACTTTTTGAACCTTGAGATTCAAAATCTAATTTATGCAAAATTTCCTAACCAGAATAGCATATTATATAAAAAAAATTTACTCAACTAATGGGGCTCATAATTTATAAATTCATATTTGAAATTTCGTGTGCACAGGAAACATTTTTCAGCCCTAAAGGAAGAAAAATTTTCTTCGAAATCCTTCTCCTTAATAATAAAATACTTCAAGTTTGGTTGTTTTACTTTCGATTAACCCATGAAACCTAAACATGTCTACCCAAAGGAACTGAAATGTCAATCTACTTCGTTGGTAAGTTGAAAAATGATCTAACAGGTTAACAAACGAGCAATTCCCACAGTGCTTTTCAATGTAAATTCTGTAGTACATTGTCTGCATATCAACGCATATCCTGCGGCCTTTTTCCTTTCTCAGAAAATTAAAAGATATGAAAAATGTTGACATCACTTACCATTTCAATTTGTACATACGGATAACTCCAATTTAGGAAAGAAGGAGCATTGATGTTTTTTTCCCCTTGGAGTTTCCAAGTTCACACACGTACATATTTCCGATTTAACATCCCCGTGTACTAATATACACTTCCTTGTACAGTTGTACATTCATCTTACTTTTTCGTTACATGACATATGTTTCCTTACTTTAAGATTCCGAGTATCAAAGCTTTCCCGAGATTATCTACAAGAAATGGGGTTTGTTGTGTAAAATGCACGAACGTGGCAAATAAAAGATACGTATCTCAGATGTACATGGAATACGACTTCAAGTTTCCTCTAATTTTATTTTCTGCTACATTATTGTGACGTATATTTTCCCTGAAATTACATTTCTTTTCTTTTTTGTTTTGAATTTAATAAAATCTGTTAGCTTTGTGCGAAGTGGTTTTCAAGTTAATTTGTCGCCTATCCCAACTACAAAGACGTGACAGTTGTTAGGTTGAATTTGAAAGTTTGCCTGTCGCAACGCTCCCCAATATTGAACTAAATTAAAATATTCATTGCTTGGTGATGTGTTCAAATTTTTATGAATTGTTTTCTGTGTATCCCAGGAAATCAAATGAGGAATACTGATGACGATGGAACAATAGATAACCAATGGTCAGGGTTTGCGTGCGGAGGGTGTGAATAAAAACGAAATTTCAATATATTTTTAAAACTTTGATTATTTCGCTGATACAATTTGATTTTATTTATGTTGAAAGGCAGATGGGGCGGGGGAGGCGGGGAGAGGAGGAGGGGGTTCGGATCTCTCTGATGCGTACATGGATACTGATACAGTTGTACAGTTGAATATTATTATACCGTATAGGGTATAGGTGGAAATCAGAACAAGCTATCCCATAATTTTTTTCTTCACTATTTTGGAATTTATTTAGATAAAATACAGAAGCTTTGAAAATATCCGAAATCTTTTTTATAATACATTCTTAATCAATGCCAAAACAAAACACTTAACATTAAAAAGTAAACTAAACTTATGGAAATAAAATAGTAGGAAAACGGAATAGAGTAAAAAAAATTCATGTGACAGCATATTAAGAAATTTTCAAATTACATTGTTATAAGTTGTTATATATTTATGCAATCATACCTATATTCATTTTCTTAAGTAATATTATGATTAGACTTATTAACAATCAGTATTGTGATGAAACATATTATGAATAGCATGCCGTAACATAATAGCAACAGTGATATTTTATGAGCGCCCAATGGTTTTCTTTTTACAAATGCTGGAAATTATCCTGATCAGCTTATAATCATCGAAAACAAATTACTTTCTACTTTTTAGAGAAAATTTGGTTTTAAAAGAAAACTATTGTTTTTTAAAAAACGTTTTTTAATTAATTTGTTTTTTAATTTTTAGTCTGCCGCCTGTCTCTTTTTATTCAAAGGCTATTATATAATTTATTCTAGTTGATAATTTCTCATTCTTTCTAACTAGGGTTGTAAGATGTGCGGATTTTTAAGTCGTGTGCTATAATATTTTTTTTTTTAATTTTTACAATATATTTTTTTGCATATACTTTTCATGCACATCATCTCAATAATAAAATCGGGAATATAATAAGTACTGAAATAAGTAGTTTTTTCTCTCTCGCAATTTATAATTGGCAGTCGTAGAAGTAGAAATCAAAACATATCAAAACACGTTTAGGGCAAGCCATGCCCTTGGATATATCCTCGGGGCAAAGAGGAGAAGTGTTATACTCAAGAAATACACGTTTCATCCGCATTAGCATGTGTATCAGGCAGGCAAATTCACAATCTAGGGAAAAATTGGAAAAAGCTTCTATCCTTGAGAAACTCTAGAGGAAATTAGGGAAAATTAGGAAAAAGCTGCGATCACCCTCAACCGTTGATATCTATCACATAGGAAACTCGCAACTCGTGGAACTAAAGGTTCATTTATTATTATACATTTTTTTCGCCAACTACCAAAGTAATAAAAAGAA